>JAWNLS010001080.1:4257500-4495000 GCA_035042185.1 Drosophila kambysellisi
AATTTTGAGCATCCTTAGAATTTTAGTGAGTCCCTAACCTAAAAACAACAAAGACACAAATAATCCACAGATAAAATTAAACCACACACAGATATAAAATAGCATAATCTTAACCAACAGAATAGTATTTAATAATCTTGGAATCTAATATTCTAGAATTCTTGATCTTAAGATCGAAGCGTAGCAATTTTTATAGATCGTAATGAAACGGTAGCAACTGGAAAACAATCGATTTGAATGCAAACTATTGAAAGATAATAATTTTGATAAACTAATGTTGTTAATTCGATAGTTTTCCAACACTAACATAGTATTGTTATAAACTCTAGATGTTTAAGATATTTATTGTATGTGTAAATCTGTTGTGTCAACATTTATGTAAACACACCTGAAATGCGCTAATTAAATAGTTATTTAAGTCATGACTTTGTTTAGTGTTGTCGAGTTGTTGTTATCATCCAAAAATTATTATACAATTTGAATTATTGTCTTTTAGTGTTGTCACTGCTCGAAAACCAAAAAAAAAAACTCATTCAGCTAACTTTTTACAACCATCCACAACTCGACAGCAACTGCCGCAGATAATTAACCAATTGTTAAGTTTATCGTGTAGTCAGTTGAACTATTAATTAATGATTATTGTAATGTAATTGTAATATTAACTATAATTGTAATATTTAACTTAATCGATAACTACAAATGTAACTGTAACTGTACCTGTACCTGTACCTGTACCTGTACCGTATAACGCGTCATTATTTCCTACTTGAATTTTTAGTCGAACTCTTTATTTGTCTCATTTTGACTAATATGTTTTATGTATTCTCTTTTTATTCTCTCTCTCTCTCTCTCTCTCTCTCTCTTTTTCTTTTTGCTCCTATTCACACTCTGCCTCGGCGCAAAATGCATGCAATTATGAACCGTAAAAACAAACCAAAAAACAAATAAATAAATACATAAAAAAATGGCATCTATGCATTCTGTACCGAACGTCATGACCTGTGTCTGTTGCTCAACCCAACCAAAACCTAAACCACAACCAAAAACCGAAACCAAAACCAAAACCGAAACCGAACATAAAATACACATCAAACCTCAAAAACTCGACACCAAAAACTTCTGCTATTATTATCCGAAACTAAAAAGGACAAACCTACTCAATATCGCCCGAGGCCATATTTCCATATAAGCCGCCCTTTGATCAGCCCTTCGGCACTGGAGGTAATACTAGTGATACGCAAATACGCATCTTACACCGCAAAACTCAGCCAACCTTATCTCTACCAAAACTAACTAAAAAGAAGGCAACGCTAACCGCACAAACGTTCCGCGTTCCCAAACTGCCTCGTCACCGCTCAGAAGCACAAAACAACAGCAGAATTGGTTCGTGTCAACACTAATCAATGTTCCATACCAAAGTACCAATTACTAAGTACTTAGTACTTAGTACATAGTGCATAGTGCATAGTGCATAGTGCATTCATTATATAGATAGCAAAAATCATACCAATCACATATGTACATATATGATCTACTTATCAATGATAACGGTTAAGGCAACCAGTTCGCTTTAATTAAATATTATTAATTGATTCATTGAACTAAAATTGAATTGTTTAACGTACGTGTGTTTGTTTGCTTTAATTTGATCTAATTTCGTGTAATATTCGACTAAACACACTCAGAAAAAGAATTTAATAAATTTGTGCTCAAATCAAGAACATTCATTGGCAGGCTTAAATTCGCAGATTAGGCAAAGAAATTCTTATTTGTTGAATTTTTGTATTTCAATACCAATCTTAAAAAATAAAAAAAAAATTAATGTAAAATTGTAAAATAAAATAAATGAGTTAATTGAATAGTAAAATACAACAATACTTGTTGCAGGGCTTGGGGGAATCACTGAGAATTGAGGAAAAACAGATTTCCGCTGAGAAAATAGGAAAATAAATAACATAGGGAAATAAAGATGATTATTATAAAATCGTGAATCTCATGTGAGAGGCGACCAAATAGCTATTGCTGTGCATCAAAGTTGTAAGGATACAGGATATAGGATGTAGTAAGGAACTGTTGCCTAAACCGTTCTACAACAAACATACACACTCACATACCTACATAAATATTATACTAAGTTTTAGTTCAAGTATTTAAAGTTCATAAAGTATTGATTGTTACTAACCGTAATTCCTGTGGGCTGAGGACATGTCAACCAAAAGCATACGTCCCAAGCATGCCTCACCTGGGACTAAGCCTAATCTAATCTATCTATCTAGCTATATATCTATCTACTATTTTAGCGATAGTACAATTCGTGGCTTCTCGGAGTTATCTAGAAGTAATCTCGTAGTCACTGTAGATCTTGAGAACTTTATTTTTGACTTGTACTATTGTTGCTATTGAGTTTGTTTGCTTTTTTCTTCTTCTTCTTCTTTTTTTATTATTACGGCTTTTAGATTTTTATTTTGTTTCCGTAGTTGTTGTTGTTATTGTTGTTTTTTTTTTTTTTAATACTTGTCATCAGGCATGCCACTCTTTAATCGTAGCTAAACAAATCTCACATCTCACCAAACTGATCTGCAAAGCGATCTTCCATCCGGAACCGAACCGCTCTCACACATTTTAACTCCGATATTCACAGGTCAGACGTATTCGATGGATGTGACCAGGCCGGAGAATCAAGTGTTCTCCACGGCCGAAAGTGCACCGAACAATGATGATTCGTATCTGGGTTACTCAATGACCACCGGTGACTTTAATGGCGATGGCACCGAGGATGTTGCCATCGGGATGCCACGTGGCGCCAGTCTCAATGGCAAGATCGTTGTCAACCGTTGGAATATGGCCAACATATTTAATATAACGGGTCGCCAGATTGGTGAATATTTTGGCTACGCTCTCGCCTCCAGTGATGTCGATGGTGATGGTCTCGACGATCTGATCATCGGTGCACCAATGTATACTGAGCCGGGCAATGTTGAGGGCAAATACGATGTGGGTCGTGTCTATATACTGATCCAGGGCGGTCCATCAGCGGTAAGCAATTAAAGCCACAATATAGTAATACAAGTAATGTCTAAGGATATGGAAATCGAATTCAATATTTTAGACCAGGGTTTTCAAAGCTCTCTGGACATTTTCTGTGCAGAACAAATCAAGGAAATGCAAGATGCAATATTTAAATTCACTTATGTAGGGCCTGCCTACTTTCATTTCGACTTAAATTAATTATTTAAATTTTAATAATTTATATTTTATTTCAACATTAACATTTACTTAAAATTGCAAAAATTAAACGTATCAAATTTTATTCTTAGTTTAGTGAGTAATTTACAATAATACAAATTATTTATTATT
The DNA here is from genome assembly GCA_035042185.1 of Drosophila kambysellisi. Classification (NCBI taxonomy): domain Eukaryota; kingdom Metazoa; phylum Arthropoda; class Insecta; order Diptera; family Drosophilidae; genus Drosophila; species Drosophila kambysellisi. The sequence continues at coordinate 4,260,858 of JAWNLS010001080.1, forward strand.
TTTATGCCTTGTTTACATTTGCTAAAACTTGGATTACGCTATTTACAGTCGGAACACTGGATGGTGGAGCATATACGCGATGGCTTCCATACGAAGGGTCGCTTTGGCTTGGCGCTGACCACGTTGCGCGATGTGAATGGCGATGGTTATGGGGACTTTGCCGTCGGTGCACCCTACGATGGACCCGAGGGTCGTGGCATTGTCTACATATATCATGGATCCGCACAGGGTCCGCTAGCAAAGCCATCGCAGATCATTAAGGCCGAGCACTTGGTGGAATCAGAACCGTATCCGCGCACTTTTGGCTTTGCGCTGTCCGGTGGCGTTGATATGGATGGCAATACGTATCCGGATTTGGCCGTTGGTGCCTATGCCTCCGATCAGGTGTACATCTTGAAATCACGTCCGGTTGCCGCTGTCAATGCGGAGACGGTGTTTGCCAGCAATACGAAACTGATCAGCTTGGACGATCGCAGCTGTCAACTGCAGCGCGATAACAAGAAGGTGCCTTGTATGCCGCTGAGCACCTGCTGGAGCTACACCGGTCGCTATCTGCCCAATGAGTTGGACTTTGAGGTGTCGTGGCTGCTCGACGCGAAAAAGACCCGCAATCCGCGCATGTTCTTCTTACGCGACGAGGGCAAAAATATACGCAACCAGACCATACGTTTGAACTATGGCAAGCGGTATTGCTTGAATGAGACCGTCTATCTTATGGATAGTGTCAGGGATAAGTTGACGCCACTCGAGGTCGAGGCACGCTACAATCTGCGCAGTAGTCGCCCCCTCGAATCGTTACTGCGACGAAGTCGCGAGGCCCTCGAACCGGTCATCGATCAGAATCGCGAAATCATTCTACGGGATGCGATCAACATTCAAAAGAATTGCGGACCGGACAACATCTGTGAACCAGATCTGGCTCTGACCGTAACGTAAGTCAAAAGTCTATCGAAACAGTTAATTCTCAATTTATCGTTATCTCAAATCTTTTGCAGTGCTGTGGAAAAGTATCTGTTTGTGTCGGGCGAACCGCTGACGATTGAGGTGCTCATCAAGAACAACAACGAGGATGCCTTCGAGGCTGCCTTCTATATGATAACGCCAAAGGATTTGCAGTTCACCAAATTGCAGCAGCTCGGCGAGAAGATCGATATGCCCATCACCTGTTCGGCTCCCGATGGCAGCAACAATTACACTCTCAAATGTGACATTGGCAATCCTCTCAAGGGTGGCAATATGGTAGGATCTCTCTCTATCTCTTTCTCTCCCACCCCCTCAATAGCACTAAATTTTTGTATATTATTTTTGCAGACGCACTTTGCTGTTAGTTTTGTTCCAGCCGAGAAGCATACAAAGACGTCCAGCTATGATTTCTACTGGGAGGCGAATTCAACAAATCCGGAGAGAAAGAACTCCAAATTTGATAATATTGGTAGCAAAAGCATTGGCGTCTGGGTGGAAACGGATCTAACGATCAAGGGCACCTCGCTGCCCGACTATCAGGTGTACAAGGCGGATGATTACAAGGCACCGGGCAATGCGACCACCGAGGAGGAGATCGGGCCACAGGTGGTGCACATCTATGAGCTGCGCAACAATCTCAGCTCATTCATTGAGGGCGCCATCGTCGACATCTATTATCCATATCAAACCGAGGCCGGTGATCCACTGATGTATGTGCTCAATCAGCCAGAGACTGGCGGCAAAATCCGTTGCGACATGATTGAGGTCAATGAACTGGGTCTTAAACTCAATGAGAAGCAAAAGAATAAATCGTATCTGCAAGCCCAGGGCGCCATCAGCAATTCAATGCATGTGGATGGTGGTGATAGTGATGGTGCTGGTGGCCACTTGGAGATATCGAATGGTTCACAAACTGGAGGCACTGTAAGAGTAACCGTCGGCAACGACACTCAGCGCCGGCTGACACCCAAGCAGAAGGAGCAGCGGGAGCGCGAAAATGCCCAGGATGTTACCGGTGATGCGTCCTTTGTGCACTTGGATCGCGCCAACAAAGCCTATCACCAACAGGATTTCAGCAACGGCATCAATCAATCGGGCAATCGTACCGATTATCATTTTGGTGGTAGTCCAAGCCAGGCCGAGCTGCATGGACATAGCACCCAGGGACACATACAAATGGCCAGTCCTAAGGTGATGACCAGCTCCCGTTCAAGCTACCATATGCGACCCTACCAGCAACCCTCGCAACATAATCAGCAGCTTTATTTGGCTGGTGGCAATGTGGGTGACAAGTCGATGTACGGTGGACGCAGTGGAAATTTCCGAACGGACACCTTGAATTTGGGTAACCTAAATCGTGGCAATGTGGACAATGAGCTGCACCAAAACCGAATGCAATATGGATATCCAGGCAATGTGCAACATCATATGGTTTACAGTTCCGGCAGCAAACCATACTATGGGCGGGAGAATGAAGACTTTTACGATGAGGACAATCAACAGCAAAAGGCTCAATCTCAATCGCAGTCACCCGTTCAGCATCAGTGGAGCAGCTCCAGTTCGAGCTCGACGCAGCGACGCTTTAAGCGCGACAAGCCAACGACAATTGAGATGAGATTGGCAAATGGCACCTCACCGTGCCTGGGTGTCCAGTGTCGCCGTCTGCGCTGCTATGTCCAGAATCTAGGCTATGAGGATGCGGATGCCGCATTTGTGGCGATACGTGCTCGCATGGTGGCAAGCACAATGGAGAAACTGGCACCCACCGTCCCACTCAATGTGTCCACACTGGCTGTGGCAAATGTGACGCTATTGCCATTCATTGGTCGACCCATGGAGATGATTGTGAAGACGCATGAGATCTTCTACAAGGCGCAGCCGGAGCCACTCCAAGTTCCCGATGTGGTGCCACTGTGGGTCGTTGTATTGGCTGCCTGTGCCGGCGCACTCATCTTTCTCCTGCTCGTCCTGCTACTCTACAAGGTCAGTTGATTACTTGGATTTATTGATATTTATTTTATTTTCATTTCTTATGATTTTTATTGATAAGCTTAAGCTTATTATTAAAGGCACTTGTCTCAGTTTTCAACTAAAATTGTAACATATTATTTTTATCAAATCCCTTTTTTTTTGTAAATTCTACTTTTCCATCTTTTTTCATTGATTAACAGTTTTATATTAATTCATCATATTTAATTTAAATCCAATAACCGTTACAGTTTCAATCGCTTGTGTAGCCAATACTCAAACCATTTTGTATTTTCAGTGCGGCTTTTTCAAGCGAAACCGGCCTGCGGATCAATCGCAGGAGCGACAACCGTTACGGAACGGTTACCAAGGTGACGAGCATCTGTAAGGCCTTTGCTGCAACAGTTAAAGGAGCAGCAGCAGAAACAGAATGAACACATACAACACATACGAACAATTAACATCGCACTAAACAATGTACTAAAATAAGAAAACCCAAAAAACAAGAAACGGTTCTAAAAACACACGTAATTTAACAACAAGAAACGCGCTTAGCCAAGTTTAAACCGCGCCCGCGCTTTTTAAAAACGCCCGCCAACGACAAAAGCAAACAAAAAAAAAAAAAAAAAAAAAACCTGAAAATCTATACAAATTAATGTGCGATGTTGCGATGAATTTTTTTTTTAAACAAAAAAAAAAAACAAAACAAAAAACACGTAAAACTTGCCTAGTCACAAAATTGAGAACTTTCTAAAGCGAAAAAAGTTAAATGGTTTTTTTTTTCGTTTGTTTTAATTATTATTTAATTCTTTCAATGAAACCTTGCAAATTTGATGAACTTCTCCATCGAGTGCTACTTTAATGTGTACTAAAGATAAATCTATAGGGTAAGTAAGTGTGACTGTGTATGCGTGTATGTAAATGTTTTTGTATGTGTGTGAGTACGAGTGGTTTTTGAGTGTCTTTAGCAAATATTGCAAGCGAGAACACAAAACAAAAACAAAAAAAAAACGAAAAATTAAGCTAATTAATATGTGAATTTTATTTGTAAACAAAAAATAATAATGCTGCCCGCAGAGAAGCTTCGAGAAGTGTCATACTGCCACGCCCACTGGAGCCAGCAGCCAGCAGCCAGCAGTAGCATTAAAATAAATCAAATATTAGGTGCTACTTTAAAGTTTTTATTTTCCTACCTCCCTCTCTACCTTACTTCCCTCTCCTCTACTTCACTCCTCTCATAGACACATATTATTGAAAGTTTTCAAATTGTAGGCGTGAGAAAAATACTTTTTTTTTGTAAATTGTTTGCCAAACTCAAAGTTCGCCAAAATGTGTTAATGCAAAACTGTCAAAAGATACAATGTATAATGATTTTTCTTCTTGTTCTTCTCATAATTGTAATAGTCTTTGTGTATATACTAAAAAAAAACAAAAATCGAGAAAAAAGGAATATGCATTTATTTCCATACTACACCGTAAGAAGCGCAGAACGACTTCTTTTGGTGTACTCTCGAAATAAACTTTGGGTAGCGTATAATAAATATATATGTAGGCTTTTGCTTGTTGTGTCTGCCTATTATTTAAGCACAACTCGCTATTGTTTAATTTATTAACTGTACTTATATAAATGCGTATGTATTTTATTCTTTTTTTTGCTAATATATGTATTAAATTTAATTTTTTATTAAAAAAAGAAAAGTTATCAATAAAATCAGGGTCAAATTGTAAAAAATCATGTGCGAAATTTTCTTTTGGGATAAAATATTTCTTTCAGCAGGAAATTCAAAAAAAAATTAATCGAACTACAATGGAGCCTTATCGACGCGCAATAAATGTTATTCAAACAGAGTGACGATATTAATCGCCATATAGACTATCGATAACAATGCTAACGTTGCTCTCGTGTGCGTTTACGTTGCTCACGGAGGTTTGTGCATTGGCTAATGACATTTAAATTGCTTAAAATAAAAGTATTTAATGATTTATTCTGTGACATTGTGCAATTAAAAATTTGCCCTACATGTTTTTCGTAAGCCAAAATAAGCACAGCACGCTGTGTGCACATCACTTGACGGCGAGGCAGATCTGAGCTCGTAACAACTGCATTCAAAATTTGAAACGTTACACGATATACATAGAACGGTAATTGCGGCGTTCATTTTGTTCTACATTTCTCTTTAGTAATCATTGAGAAAGCAACGTTGCGCGACGTGTGCCGCGGCGTAATTGGCGAACGTTGACGTTGACGTTGTTGTTATTGTCGTTCAGTTAGTTGTGCGCGTAAAACTGCAACTGTTTTCTTTTCATTTTGTTTTTCTTTTTTAATTCAAGCAAAAAACGAATATTAAAGAGTTGTGGTTTTTTTTTTGTCTTGGAATGAAAGCTAAATTCAAGTAAGGCTCTAAACAAAAAAATGTTTGCGAAGATTTAACAACGCAACAATAAAATAAATGCAAAGTGAATTTTTAGCGTCTACTGAAAAAGTGCGTCGTGTGTGAATATTTTAATTACATGTTGCTAACTGATTGGTGATCACTTTTTTTTTCTGTTCTTTATAACAATAACAATATAGTTAACGAGAGTGAGTGCGACAACAACTACAAATACAAGAAGGTAAAAGCAAAAAGTGCTTAAGCTCCGCTTTCAGGTGCTTCTACGTGTGCCTATGTGTGTGTGTGTGTGTGTTATGGAATGTAAGAAGCACGAAACATCTACAAATATGGAGCGAGTACAGAGCAAAGATTGAGAGAGAGAGAGAGAGAGTGCACTTTCAAGCCGTACTTGTATTCCGTATCCAGGTATATGTATGTTAATGTGTGTGTGTGGCTGTCTGTGAAATATGCCGGCACAACCGGTTCGTCAAGTCACTAAAGCAAGACCAGCAGCAGCACCAGCAACAGCACGAGTAACAAAAACAACAGCAATGAGAAGAAGATAAATTGTAGAAAGAGAGTAGAGCCAATGTGAATGCTGCGCAGACGCTTGCGTCCGTTTCATTACTTGTGATGTTCCCAGCAGTGCATTCTGCTTTTGATTTTGGTTCTCTTATTTTGTGGTGGTTGGTTGTTGTTGTTGCGGGGCCACCGTCTCACACCCACAACAGCCACACACGCATATACAGGCCACATGTGCTGCGCATTAAACGCAAAAACAAAAAAGAAGACTTTTCCATAATTAATGCGTAACAGCGTCGACGTCGACGAAAGCAGCTGCGATGATCTAGGGATGTGCAATAACCGTGAATCATAGTCACCACACTTAAATTTGTGTGCATTTGTTTGTGTGTGTGTGTGTGCATGTATTCTTCTCGGTTAAACTCGGATCTTTAGTCATCCTCTCAGACAGCGACGACATTTCCGCTTCTTTCACTGCTGTCGCTGCTGTGTTTTTACACGCGCCTCTTTTGCCTTCCGAATACCGTTATTTTATTTTATCTTCTATGTCGTATACTGACTGGGTTTGCCTTTGCATTTGCGCATTGTGCTGCACACGCACGAATCTACCCCCACCGCCACCATCGCCCACACACCCATTCCCCTCATCGTTTTAATAGTTACCTTTTGCCTGCATCATTGAATCTCCAATCCGCTCCAAATATCCGCTCGACTTGCACTCGTTTTGGTTTGTTTTGTTTTCAATGCCCTCTCGCAAAAGAGTCGGGCGATTTTGTTAGGAAGTCTGGCAACGCTTAAGTGAAGATGCTGGATTAGATTTATAGAAATTATTCAATAGTAATCATCTACTCATCTACTAGATATTTAACAATTATAATTGTTTATGTAGTATATACGACTAAGAAATTATGCAAATTCTGAATATTAATCATTGAATTCAAAAATGCAAATTGCATTCTTTTTGTTTTGTTTTTAATGAACACAAAGAACAGTAGCGGAAAGACTCGATTTACGAATTCGGTTCGTAATCAATACTTTTTTTTTATGTGTATTGTCATTGTTATTATAAACAGACACCCAAATGCACATGTATGTGTGTAAATATGTATACGTGTGTATTTTTATGTACATGAATATGGCAACAAACCGCACCTTTTCCCGTTAAGCGCTTCAACTGCTGCTTTATAAATCAGTCAACTTTCGTTATATTTGGTGGGATGTACAGACAACTTTCAACATGACTATATATTTTTCTATTGGATATTGATGTAAGTGCATTGAGATATCTTTATATTTATGCAAGCAAATAGTTATATTAATATTAAATTATAAATCATTAGTATTTCAAAGGGACAACGTCAAAGTAAAAGTATTGCAAAATATGAAAATGAATTAAAAACTCTGCACTCCATTTATTTTATCAATTTCGAAATGACTTTCACAGATAGGAATAAATTTGTTATCCTTAAATTGATTTATTACTCATTTTCTTGGCTATATACTTTTCGTAAATTATCAAAATCAAATAATGTTTTGTGTGTGTGTTTGAAGGGTCTCTTATCTGTAAGAAAACAATGCACAGATTGTTTGTTTGGGCTCTTGAGATAAATGTGAAAAGGAAAAAACATCTGGTAACCTTGTGCAAAGAACGTGTTGAAACGTTCTATATAATTTAAATATTGAAGTTTTATTTAGTGTTAAGTGAGCAATGTTAGACAAATTCACTCAGAAATAAGTAAAGTATTGACAATATTAAAAAATTAAAATATTAAACTAATGCTGTTGCTGCTTGTTCCGTTATCAGTGAGTGCTGATCAAACTAGCATTGCCTTGTGCACAGCTGAGCGTAAACTGCTGCTGCCGCTGCCTCAGTTTGCGTTTCCGTCGCATCTGGTTTTTGTAACTGCAACTAGACGAAGTGTTGACATATTATTATTTCAACAACACCAACAACATTAGCAGCAATTCAGAGCTCTGCCGTTGTGCAAGCCGAGCTGCCAGCAAGCAAGGTTATCAGCCATCAGCCATCAGCGGCGAATCGCAGAGTTTCTGCCATCTGCTGCCCCTTTCAATAGTCAATAGTAGAAGAAACGTCTCCAATCTTATAAGCTATTTACAGTTGTGAATAAAATAAAAACAATTATTTTTTTTACCAAGATATTCTGAACAATTTCGCAAAATATACGTGTCAGTTCTTCACATTTAGCAGAAAGAAAAAAAAATTACCATCTTCGAACTACTACATCATTTAGCCATGGAAACAATCGGTCGAAAGATGAAATTTAACTTATGTCATCAACATTCCCAGCTAGGCTTTAAATAGGTAATATAAGAAAAATATTTGTTTAAAGCGAACAATTTGCTTAAAATAAATAATAGCTTACAGCAAACATTTTATTTAATATAACCAAAAATTGGAAATTCCAGTGAGCAGTTCAACTCTGGTTTGCCAGGGCATGTAATCTTCGGTGTGCTTAAGATAACTGTTCTCTCTTGTATTTTTTGTTTGTTGATTTGTTTTTGTATTTGTTGTTTTGCTGAGGCAAGTATCTTGAAACACTTTTTGATAATGGGCGACGATGTTCGGTACGCCATTATTGACAAATTAAATGTCAATAGCACGACATGAACAACCTCAGCAACAACATGATAGGCAACAAGGAACAACACAAGGAATGAACATTAAGAAACGAACATTTAATACCCTACACTATTCAATTTAAAATAAATATTTTCTTTTAATGGGTTCTACTAATTCTCAATTACAACGGAAATTGCAAGTTAATTATTAATTATTATTTTTAATTTAGACATTGTTGATTTTTGTCTTTAATTATTATTTTTGGTTTTAATTTTTACCCAGACGAATTGGGAAATATATCTGAAATTGATCAACGCTGTCCCTCGATGCGTTACATTCTGCGTGACAAAACTATAGCACCCTGAGAGGGTACAATATTAATTAACTGCTCGACAATGCGACAACGCGATAGGTGGACAGCTAGCTTGACAGGCGGACAGGTGTGCAAATCTGATAGGCAATTACGCTCGACATAAATTCAATTTCTATGCCTCTAATTTTATAGTGTTTAATGTTGAATTGAATGTTAGGCATGTTAATCAGGTTGTGTGGGCAGCGTGACAAGTCAATTGAATTAATGTGTGTCCAACTTGACATCGGTTTTTTCGTATTGGTTATTTATAAATATATATGTATATGTCCGGCCTCTGTGACCGCCAGCAATTTGACATATTTTTGTCAAATATGGTCAACTTTGAATGGAGTTTTACGAATATAATCTGTTATGGTATTGAAAAGTGGATGCCGTATGGATATCCGCTGAATGCGTTAATACTTATGACTCTAAGCAAATGGATATTACAGCAAGCATTTTAATCAACTACAATTTAAATCATGAATTTACGAATACAAAAATTAATAAATAAAAAAAATCTCTCATCACAACACAAGACATCTGAAGTGAATCTTGAATTGCGTCTCAAAGCATCCCCAACCATTGAACCCCATCTTCCATTGCCCCAATTTGCAGAAGCGGAGGCAACAGAAGAAGACAATGCCAACTGCGCAGTAGTTAAACAAAATAAATAAACTTGTGTTGCAACATTGCCCTGCCATTGGCATAAACAGAGCAACGCAGTAACATAAATAAAACCAAGCAAGCAAATTCCGGCAGGAAGATACTCAAAAGTGGATCGAACCACGTTCGCACAATACGAAATAATCATAATAAATAATCATCAGAAACATAATACCATCCATAAACCGATTCTTGATACTCTCCAGTTTCCCAAATAAGCATATAAACACACATACATGTGTGTGTGTGCGAGTGTGTACCACATTTGAACAAAAGTGCCGTTGAGGCACTTTGGCTTTGATGAATGTCATCACCATTGCTGCGCCCCACTAAAAACCATTTTGCATTTGCATTTTCTTTGTGTAATTTTGCTTTGCTTAACCATTATTTTGTGCTATATTCAGCCCAAGGCGGCAAGTAGTAAAAAAAATAAACAAATGCACAACAACTGCAAAATTCATTTTAAAAAAAAAACTCAAAGCAATTATGTGACAAATTATAGCGGACGAACGACTTAAGATGCTTCGGATAATGCAATTAATATTAATATCTGTACGCTTATAATGCATATTCTAGTGAAGAACATGCTATTACCAATTCCCAATTGTAAATTAAATTCAAATTTAAAATTAAAGTTACAAATTAAATGATATGAACGAAGCAATAACAAATTAATATGAAAACAAGAGAGAACATTGCAGTCGGACGTAACCGACAGCGAAATACTGTAATACCATAATTTGCGTGCAGCCAAGAAATACTGTCCAAGTTTGCCTTTCAAATTGAGGTAGATATAAGAGAGTAACCCTTTTTCGAAGTTTGGCAACTGTAGCTCCTAAATTACGGAAGATATGAGCTTTTCGAAAATCCACATATGGGCATAGGTCGAACCTTCAAAATGCCATAACTTCGTCAAAACTCAACGCATTTTCAAAAGCGAGGGCGTTCTAATCATCGTTTGGTCTCTAGATTAATCGTACATTTAATGTTGAAAACGGAACATGAGTCGGAACATAAGTCAAAATTATAGTCCGAAAATCGAACCTTTAAAATGACATAACTTCGTCAAAACTCAACACATGATTTTGATGTCAGATTCTGATTTCAAAAACCTTAGTAGTTTTCAAACTTTTCATTCGTCAACTCATTCGATTTGTGTTTTAAAACTGCAAAAAAATAATAAATAAACTATATCAAATATTATCATATTAAGTAAGTATAAGTCGTGATTTAGTTGTGAGACGCAAAATTGAGCATTGCAATTACCCATAACATTACAATTATCAATAACAATCTAGCTTGAGATCAGATCAAAATGCAAAACAAACCCAGTCCACAGTTGCCCTGCAAGAGCATTTTAAAGACTTCGCGCAGCTTGGACAAGTCGGGCGCCAGTTTTCGTAGAAGTGTCAAGTTTGATGAGCAGAATTTGCTGCAAACGTTTCATCCGGCCGATAAGAAGTATGGCCATATGAAAATCCATGAGCCAAAAACACCCTATAACTACGCGGAGCCATTCAATGAGAACATGTACGAACTGGACACTGAGCTGCTGGTGGAGAAACTACGCATTGTGGCCGTCTCACAAGAGTCTTCCCAAAGCACTGATGACGAAGGTTCTTCCGGAGATAATGTAGTTAATATCGATTGATATAATTTTTCCAATTAAATAACATTATAACTAAACTATTTGACCGACCTCCTCCAACGCATAACGCATTCATTTAGCTCTTAAATTACGGAAGATATGAGCTTTTCGAGATTTTGGGGAAGAGAAGGTTCCTTATAATCGTCCTACCAAGCTTGCTAACTGTAGCTCTTAAGTTGCGGCAGATATTGGCATTTATCGGTTTCTGGGGGCGGGAGTGGGTGTGGTTCAAAATTGTATAACAGAGCAGTAGCAATGGCAATTCCAAATTTGTAGCCAGTAGCTCTTATAGTAGCTGAGATCGCCTTTTTCATACATGGCATGGCTTAATTGATTGTTGATCGGTTGATGCTGGTGAGGCATATACCTTATGATGTCGAAGAGCAAGAACTGCCTTGTACCATTTAGCCATTTTTAATGAGGTCAGGTAGTAAAAATCCAAAACATAATACACAAAGTCGATTTGGTATATATCTATTGTACATATGTAGGCATATATATATATGTATATGTAGATTATTTATATTTTTCATATTTAAAAGCGTTGCTAATATTTTTTCATTCGTTTTCTTAAATGTTGCATACATTTTCTTCAATACGTTGAAAACTGTGTTTTTTTTTAATACTCTTCGACTTCTAAAAACGTATTCATAAGTTCCTTAAACTTACAAATGTAACAAGTACAGATTTAATAACATTTCTTGGGAGGGTTGTGTTATTATTTATTTTCGTATTTGATTTAAGTAGAAAAACTATGTTTTTAAGCTACTCAAATTTGGTGTGACACATGATGAAAATATCAAGATGAAATAGGATGATATCATCATTCAAACAACTATGCTGTGTGTGTGTGTGTATATATGCATAAGTATTGAGATTATACTTATAAGCAACCGGCTAACTGACTTATCTGGCTGTTACTCAACTGCTTGACGACGTCTTTTGGGCCATGGCTTTTAAAGTGGCCCTTGGATCTGTAGAGATAGGTAAATGGGTAGATAGTTGCTTATTTGTTTTATTTACGAGACGTTCACAAATATAACGTTTGCAAAAGTTTTAATTAGGTAAATGGAAGGGAAACAGGAAGAAAAACCTAGAATAGTTAATTTACTCATATACCCAAATATGTATATTCGGCTGGGCCACCAACTAGTTATCTGAGATTGCCACACAAACTAACGTCGAGATAGAGGCATTCTTTATTGCTTGGTGCCAATGAATACAAATTGGACGGGAATTAAGCAATAATCGCTATGCCGATAAGATAGCAAACGCTTTAATAGTTACCTTAAGTTACTCGCCTTAACCAACTTGGTTGTTACTTTTATTTTTACTGGCCAGGGACGAGTGCGTAATCCGCAAGCCGCAAGTTTCAAACTGACCAACACTTATCGCGATCGCAGAAGCTTAAAAGGGATCAGAAATGATATGATAAATGATTGAACTAAAAAAACCTACTCATCGACTCCAAATTTAGCATAACGCATTCATTCCAAATCGTAACAGGCAGAAGAAGACATTTGCGATAACATTAATTATATATTCATTCATGTTAACGCCACATACATCCATCGTATAGGAACAATCGGTCGAAAGATGATCCTCGAGACAGCAATAGAAATTATAAATGAGGACATGAGAATATCTTCCGCAATTTTTGAGTATGAGCCATCAAATTTGGTAGGCATATTATTGGTAACATTTTACATATATATTTACATATATATTAACCAAATTTGAAGATAGATTTCTGGGAACCTCCTCTAATATTCCACTTCTACCAAGAATAGTTATCTTATTATCTTAATTATAATGTATAATATGTGTGTTAATGGATCCGTTGTGAATGGATCTCTGCCACTCTACACACAATCTTTACCTCAAACGGTTGATAACATTTTTTAGTTGAGTTCACTAGTCCAAAGCCAACAGAACACAACACAATCTCCACTTGTTCAATTGCTCCCCAATCTTGGTGTTGTTCCACAGCTGACGTGGGTGGCTCATTCGCCATATTCGCAGATCAAATGACAAACTGGCTATAAAATTACAAACTGTAAACTATTTTAAGCGCTGCTGACCAACGGATCAGCGCACATCTCTGCCCCCCAATGACGTGGCAATAATCGGATCTGATTTAAGGTCGGATGCATAAATTTGGAATTTTTAGTGCAATAAGCTAAATCGTGGGTGGCTATGATAAACATTTCAGCTGCTTTAGTCATCTTTCAAAGTAAATATTCTGATTCGACAAGTGTGGAACATTTGGATGTCATTTGAAAGATGAGTAGTCTGCTGTCTGCTGTCTGCAGTCTGCAGTTTTAATTACTTGCACGTCTTTCGCTAATTTTGCCAATTAAAATTTATGCACATTGGCGACTAGAACAAAAACCCAAATCCACTTGATATAAAAACGAGACTTGCAAGTGCAAATCTCGAGAGAAAAAAAAAAAAATAGTTGAGAAACAAAGAATGTCGCTCGAGTTGGTTCGCAAATTGGCAGCAATTGTGGTCAATTTAAAATTGAAAAGAAGTCAAATGTTGATACGAATGCACAAGCTATATATGTATGTATTAAGTGCTTATTGTATGTATATAGACATGGATCTGTAAAGTACGCACGTAGCTACATATGTCTATATATATATATATATAAATATAGGTATGTATAAGTGGGCGCTATCTTAGTGCCATTTTTTACTTATCTGCATCTATATAAAATGCTCAAGTATGTGTGTGTGTGTGTTTGTGTGTGTGTGTGTGTGTGTGTGTGTGTGTGTGCTTGGATGCCTTGTATATCATGTCTCAAGGTAATCTTTTGATAATCAAGTGTTACGTTAAGCTAGCTACCCGAGCTGATAAAGCCGACAGACTACAAGTTGCTACTACTACACACATGAATGTATATATATATATATATATATGTATATGTGATTATCAATTGCCCTATACGAAGCATACATACACATATATGGTATTCATATAGTAGTACATCGGCCAGTTGGGCAATTGACAAGTGTCTGAGATTTAAATGACTTATGCGTTTTCCCATTGTTGCAGTTAAAGCTGAAAATGCTCTTAAATTAGTGGAGATACGGAAACAAAGCTATTGAGCTATTACCTGAGCGCTATTTAGAGAACCTGGAGATGGCCCTGAGTCAGGGCAAATACAAGCCGACAATCTGTTCCGTCGATGAGGTGGACGATCGCAGCTATAAGCTCCACACCGGCCAGCAGCAGGATGATGAGCGCAATGATGGCGGCCTGGGCAGCAAGCAGCAGATCGAAGGCAGCGAAACGGCGCCGTTGACAACCAATCAGCAGAAGCTTCACATTGACGATGCTGGACTCACGCCCAAGGAGCTCGAGGCTGCACGCAAGGAGGCGCTTAGCGATGCCAGTGCTGTGGGCGGTGTTACGCCCACCGCAAATACCCCAAACTCGAAGCATCCTCCTGCAAATGGACTCAGAGGTGAGATACAAAAATATACAATTAAAATTCTACTCATTTTGACACTGCATAAATCATTTCTAAGCCAGGCAGATTCGATCTGATCATTGCAAATTTCAAATTCATTTATATTCGTGATAAGAATTCAGATTTCGAATAGATTCGGGATACAATCAAAATTTGAACAAGTTCAACAGGTTGTATTTGTTATGTAAACATAAACATTCATATTTTAATGATATAATTTGGTTTTTTAATAACAATCTGTCTTTGCTCGATTTTTGTACTTCAATAAATCAATTCACAAATCATTTAAGCATAAAAATTAATGAAAACATCGCACACAAAAAGCTTATAATTCTTATAGTTATCTCAGAAAAAAATCTTCCTGAAAATTTGGAAAAACGCCTTAATTAGAGTAGTGTTGATTTTTATTAACAATTATGTTTAATTTACAGGGTATACATAATTCTAACTATAGCTTTTTAGTAAAATCGTTTATTGTTAAATATATTATCTTAATACTCTAAAATGCATTTTAGATTAGATTAATGATATGTATATATATATATATATATATTTTTTTTTTTTTAAAAACTTGACATTTTATAATGACTCAAACGTGCGACTGCAAATGATAACTGATTCTTTCTAAATTTTATAAAGTATTTCTCTGAAAATATTGCAGTGATTTATACTTTTTAAACATTTTATTTTTTAATAAAAAAAAACATTTCTAACAAATAGAATAAAGGCTTTCGAATCTTAAGAACTAAACTAAACAAAAATCGATGTAATTTTGAGGACGATTTTCTAAATTTTTGATTTTTTTTGACGAGTGTAAGATCGAATAACGAATGCAGATGTAATTTAAAAATTATTAATCGTTAATGCTCTCTATTAATTATTATATCTTTTACCAAATATGTATTTGAATATTTTCTACCTTGATTCAGGCAGTCTGCCAATTAATCACCTGTCTGTTTAGTTGCTATAAATTGTCTTTGAGATGAATTTCAGTTGTTCATCATAATCATCATATTTCATGCACATCTCATATAAATTTCATGCGCTGCTTTATCATTTGCTGGATTATATGAAGCTCTGCTGCTTCCAGTACGACGATCCTTTGACACACTGATGAGTCTGTCGCGCAAGCGTCGCATCCTGTATGTTACCACCGCCTGCCTGTGCGCCGTGCTACTGGTGTCCATCATCATGCTGCTGGCCTTCTGGCCGGAGGTACCCTTCCATATGCGAGCGCCGCTCTGCCTGCAGCGGGAGTGCGTCGAGAGCAGTCGCCAGCTGCTGCTCTGGGCCAACACAACGAAGAGTGCCTGCCACGAGACATACGATTGGGCTTGCGGTAACTTTGGTCGCGAATACGCCGATGGCGATTACTATGTAATCAAGCGTGGCGAATGGAACTACAAGACTTACAATGAGTATCAGGGTAAGCGTTTGGCTATATCTCAACTTATCATATCGTAACCTAATCAATTTATTTGTTTTTGTATTTCAGAACTCAACGAACTGAATCGCTTTATATCCATGCTGCCCAATGCCGCCGAGGGTGCCGTTGAGTCCACCATAAGCAGCCTCTATCGCAATTGTCGCGACATCGATGCCCTGGATAAGAGCCAGTCGGATATGCTGCTCAAGCAGGCTATGAAATCTGTGGGTGAGTAGCTCCGACGACGACCAACAGCGGATTTGAATCATAAAACTATAGATTGCTAACAGTTGTGGGCGCTGGTTTGCCAACTCCTGGGCAACTCCACTGTTTTTGTCATTTAGTCATTTGCTTCCCGATTCTCCCTGCTTATTTTGTGAGTAGTCGTTGTCCTCAATCCTCCACTTGTAAATCCCCTCAATGCTGACATCGATTGTTTTATTTTTAATTTTTGTTCATCTGAGAGCAATTTTATTAAGGAATTTGAGAAAAGAAATGTTGTTTAGACTATTAAACTATTGTAGATAAAAAAAAAAATTCGTTAACTGCTGCTGGAAACCGACTAGTGGCTAGGCGGCAAGTACGTGGAGGACTGAGCGGCTTTGTGAACAGTGGACAGACCAATGCTTCCACTGCCGCCGCTGATGAGTCCATGGCCGGCACCGGTTCCATAGCTGCCGCTGCTCACAGAGCTGCCTCCGCTGCTGACAACGTGACCGCCGGTCGAGCCGCCGCTGATAATGTGACCGCCGGTCGAGCCGCCGCTGACAATGTGACCGCCGGTCGAGCCAATGCCGCCGCCATTGCCGCCACCGAGAATACCGACGACAGACTGTGAGGGTGCCACGCCTCCATTTGTGTGCTCCGAGCTGCCCTCGATTTGATCGTATTCGGCTTTAAATGCAAAGTGTGTGTTAAAGTCAAATATGCTTTTATATCCTTACACTGAACTTACCTTGAATCTGTTGCTGGGCATGCTGGGCTTCTGCCTCCGTCTTGTACTTGATGAAGAAGATCTCGGGCTTGCTGGGAATTGTGGGCGCTGGTGTTGCAATGTCGTTGACTTCCAGCGTGGAGTCCTTCTTGCTGAGCACATAGATGACGGTCTTCTCCTCCTTGGGTGCATACTCGGCCGACAATTTAACATTGGCGCTGCTCGAGGATGGCGCCTTGATGAATACAACGCGATAGTTCTTCTGTGGACGGCCAATCACCAAGTGCTTGACACGCTCCAGATTCTCATGCTCCTCGGGTGCGGCGAACGTTATAAATTGTTTATGCACAAGTGGCGCCTCAAAGCCAACCTGCTGTTCTGCCACCTGCTCATCCTGATAGCTGGGCGCCTGATAGCCAGCGAGTCCACCAAAGCCAATGTTGGGCGAGGGTCCAAAGCCAGTAAAGCTGCTGATGCCACTGCCAGAGGAGCCGCCATAGCTGGCGCCGCCATAGCCAGAGGAGCTGTGTCCGCCATAGTTGGTGGCTGATGAACCGCTGCTATAGCCAACAGTGCTGCCTTGACCATGACCAGAGCCGTAGCTGGTGCTGGAGCCGGAGCCGGAGCTGCGCAGTGAGCCAACGCTAGCTCCCTGGAAGGCGCCCAGTGGTCCATATGTAGCCACATTGTGGCTGCTGGTGCTGGGAGCACTGAGGAATCCGCTGCTGCCACCGCCCGTTGTTGTCAGAGTTCCAGAGACACCGCTGCCATAGTTGTAGCCCTGTGGCTTGGCTTGAGCCAACACCAAAAGCGAGCAAAGAGTCTGAGAGAGATAGATGGATAGAGAGACAGACAGATATATTGTAAGTCCAATATGCTGGTAATCCTTGTGTTATCCTTATGCTGCCTTACCACAAAGAGACGCATGTCTGAAGTTGAACTTGGTTGGATTTCAGTTGGTGATTAACTGTTGCTACTCCTCGCTGTCGATTGGTCTTTTATAGTCGGATATCATTAGGCCCCAGAGCGATTCCGCTATTCCCTATTCAGAAATACTTAAGATTCAATCAACAAAAAAAAAAAAACAAACAAAAAATCATATTTCTGACGCTGTCGCTGTTGTTCTTGTTGCTGCTGTTGTTGTTGTGTCGTCATTATATCTTCTATACTATCGCGTCTAATTAATTGCTCAATTATTTGACTATACGAACCTCTGACATTTGACTTGATGCTCAAAGCCTCTCTTTCGCTCCGTCTCCCTCCATCTCTGTCGCTCTCACCAGCTCGCTAGCATCTCTGCTGCTGCGGCCATAAATCATTGCTTCAAGTGATAAGTTTTCAACTCTTAATCCATCGGCCATTGACAACGCATCAGCATTAGCTCAAGTAAACAGATTAACAATCATAATAATAAAAAAAAAATAAAAAAATAAATAAATAATATCGATATTAGTTTCCGTTGCAGCTAAATGCAAATTCCTTGAGATCTGCAAATGATCGATTGATTTATTAAATTAAATGCAGAATTTTGTATTCGTTGCTTAAAGTCAAATAAGTTGCAAATGTTTTTTCTTGCATTTCTTTTAGCAGCTCAAAATAACATGTGGTTTATTGGAGATACTCTATGTATGTAAAATATAAATAATTACACAATTTAAAAATTTATTTTTTTGGTTCTAACAACCGTAACAAATCTGAGCTCTATTCTTATAATTATCAAATCGAATTGAGATATTTTTAAATTGAGTTTTTGTGTGATTCTCAGCGCCAGTTTACTTTGGTGTATTGTAATTAGTATTATCTTATAGCGAACAAATTGAACGTTTCTTTTTTTTTTTGTTTTTGTTTTTTTTTTTAATCTTACACTCTCACTTTAATTTATCTACTTCTCCCGTCATCTATTCTTACCAATCTTCTTTTTCGATTGATCACATTTTTTCTTCTTTGTTTTTTTTTTTTATTATTATTAATGACCGCAATTTATTAACTGTCTGAGTTGAAATGGTTAATACACAAGTTAGCTGAATGTTTGTTATTTTTAGTTTCCCAAACATATTCTTTGGGATTTTTCTTGAAGAATTTACGCACAATACTTCCGCAATGGGAGTTTTGTTTGACTTGACGGGCGGGCTGTGGCTTAACTAAAAAGTATTTAACTATGTGTAAGCCCCAGGCTAGGATTGAAAATAATCATGGAATATAATTCTAAAACGCTCGTTGGCTAAATTTAATGATACAGATTCAATACTCGAATCCATTGACGCAGGCTATTAAGTCATAGCCAATTCGCAGACAAAGCTTGTTTGCAAAACATTCAATGACAACGCAGATATCGACAAATACATTCAAGTATTCATTGGAGGAAGTCGATTCAATTTCCTCTCCTTGTCCACATATTTTACGCATACGAAAAGAATTTCGGCTTATTGTCCTATTGCTAAGCGTTAAATAAAAACAAGTAAGAATGCTGTAGTCGAGTTGGCTCGACCATGATATACCCTTAACCCAGTTGTTAAATGTATTCTAGTTTTATTGGCAAATTTCCCGTTAAGATGATTTGCACTCAAATGTTCAGTTGTGGAATTTATTGTTATCAGAAATCGAAATGTATCGATAATTCAGAAACTAAGGTAGTTATCGATAAAATAAAGCAAACTTGATCCGCGCCTGGTACACAAGAATTAATATTCCAAATTTGAAGTCGCTAGCTCTTATAGTCTCTGAGATCCGTGTGTTCATACAGACGGACGGACGGACTCACGGACAGACGGACGAACGGACAGACAGACGGACATGGCTATATCGACTCGGCTATTGATCCTGATCAAGAATACATATCTTTATGGGGTCGGAGATGCTTCCTTCTGCCTGTTACATACATTTGCACAAAACCATTATACCCTTTTTACCCATTTTAAATGGGTTAAGGGTATAAAAACTAGCTAGCTGACAGATAATGGCATGGGGAACCCTTAAATTTTCAGAAAAAAATAAATTAGTTTAAAAAAAGAAATAAAATAAATTTGTTGCTTTTATGATAAAGCAGCGTTTCGATTGCGTAAGGTTGTTTTCATTATAAGCAAATGATTTTTGGTGATTCATTTATATAGTAAAAATTAAGTTACAAATCATTATCATGTAGCTCCCGGGTAACAATCGGGAACGATTATTCAGTTAATAGCAAAAAAAAAAAACAGCTAAGAACGAAACACAGAACTGAACTCAGTTATCAGCTCTCATTTCTTAAAGCAGGTATTGAAATTAAAAAAAAAATCTAAGGCATCGATTAATCGATTAACAAGAGCATATTTTATGCTTGGGCCTGATGATGGTAATGAGTAATGTTTTCGTCTATAACTTGGGTATTTTTTATCTGATGTTCATAAAATCAATCATATGATAATGTATATTGTAAATTATATAGCAAGAAGAAGCCACTGCTTCTATGGAACGGAGTCAGTTATCGATGAAATTAAGAAATTTAATGTTTATAGTCTCTGAGATCTATGTGTTCATACAGACAGACAGGCGGACAGACAGACAGACCTATCTGGCTATATCGACTCGTCTGTTGATCCCGATCAAGTATATATATACTCTATGGGGTCCGAGATGCTTTCCTCTGCCTGTTGCATACATTTGCACAACCCATTTTCAATGGGCTCCTTTTATCCTCACCCCAAGGAAAATGGGGTTATTCAAAAATGTAGATGTTTCCTGGTCTACATACTAAGGTTGTGTAATCTTCGGCGGGCCACAAACACTACCAAATCAATCAAATTATTAAAAGATTCCTAGAATTTTTGACGAACTCATCTCAAGTTAAGTCTTATGTTTTTTTTTTCAAGTTTTCATCCGTATTCAGATAATTATTTCGATAATTACTATAAACCATTTCCGTAGATTTTATTGATAAGCCAAGAAATATTTATGCATAATGTGGCTAATTGAAATGATGGATGGATGGATGGATGGATGGATGGATGCTATCTACTTGTTGGCTAAACGACTGAGTTGGTTGCTCGAGATTCAATGTGGAGACATACTGGTCACAGTTGTCGCGACTTTGGCCCCGTCTTGGGTAATGGGCTAAAGCCATTTGTAAATCGAAGCATTTCCATTTTCATTTGATAAGCGGCGCAGCCGGTGGCGGCACGCATCTAAGCAAAACGATGACGACTCGATTATGTTGGGTCATTTGTAGTTTTTTTTTTTTTTTGGATATGCGGCTAAAACTACAAATTCCGAGCATCGCAACGCGCCTCGCAACATCTTATTTTTATTTATTTAGTATTTATTTATTTATATATTATTGAAAAATTTCATTATAATTGGCATAATTTGAATGCGCTTTGGGGCGAGCTTTGTCGGTTGTCGATTGTCGGTGATGTTTGTCTGGCCGATCTGCCATTTGCTTAAGACCACATTTTATATGGCTTGAATGTTATGATTTATGCGAGTTAGCCACCTTGAAAAAAGCAGATTTAAATCAAGTCCACCAAATTACTTATAAGTTTTTTTTTTCCATTTTTTTTATTTATTTTTTTTTTTAGTTTTTAATACTCTTGTATATATTTCAATTAAGCAGCACGCGGGTCAAATGGCTTGGCCCAAAACGAATGACTTAGAACACAAACTTCTGGCCGGGCCAATTAATGCATTTGTCCTTGAATTTATCGCTTGCATAACTTTTCCTCTATTGTATTTTGCTCTTTTTTTTGTGTTTTTTTTTTTTTGTTTCTTGTATTTGTTTGTTTTTTCTTTGCTTTTGCGCATTTGAAGATTAATTGCTGCCAACTGATGCGGTTTGGCTGCCAATCACAAAAAGGTCGCCCGGTTGATGTCCAGATGTGGTCGGTCGCCTCTTTCAATATCCATTAATGCAAATGCAAATAAATCTAAACAAGCGAACGGCTTGCAAAAAAGCCAATAAAATAATATAAAAAAAATGATGCATTTTACTTTTATTTTATTTTGTGCAAAATATATGCAAATTAAAAGTGAGGTGACGCCATGTGAAGAGCATAACGAACCACGGAGCCCCTGTTGCTGATACACAGCACAGTTTATTCAATTGTTAAATTATTTATCGTGTTATCGAATTATCGATTCCACTCGAATTTCGACTCTTACAAAAATAATTTTTACATTTTGATTTTAAGTAAGTGCAAAATTCTTACTTTTGAAACTTAAATACTAAAAAAAAAACAGTTGATTTTTATGATGGATAAATTATCAAGTCTATGTGTTTATGTATATATATATTTAGATATATTTGATTATATTGTCCAAATGCTCAGCACCAGCCTCGCTTGTCACAGGGTCAAAGCACTTTGCAAAAAAAGGAAAACAAAGTTTTTAATGTATATAAAAAAAAGAAAAAGAATAAAAATGTGAGGAGCTTTAGTCGAGTAAGGTCGACTGGCAGATACCCTGTGCTCCAGTGTTTATCTATTATAATTGGAGCACCTCTAACGACGAATTGTCATATTTAGATTGACTCCACTCTTTATGCCGATCACTAACATGTTTATAAATATACTTAATGAAATCGGAAATGTTTCTCTTAAGTTTATCATATCCGTTAAAGCAATCTATTTGGTTACAGGGTATAAGCAAAAAGTAAAAAAGGAAAACACACAAAGCTGGCAAAAAGTGTGCGAAATTAACTATTTTTTTTTTTTTTGTTGATGTTGCGATTACTTTGGATTGGTCTATTGGGGTTTTATTTGAATCTGTATTGTATTATTTTTTAACGTTTATCGATTTTATGCAAATTCACAAATGTTATTCAGATACTTTGTGGTGCACGTGCGACGATTGTTAAATCGACACCAACCGAATCAAATATGCCATCTGCCTGCACTCTTCGGTTCAGAGAAAACGTGTCGTGGGTTTTTCATATGCGTAGCCATCTGGAATAGCTGCACCACTGATCGCTGAATGCACGGGCGCCACATATGGAGCTGCATGTTCCGTATTACCGCCCAGTTCATCGAATTGCGATTGGATTTCACGCTGCGCAGCGGCTGCCTCCTCGTTCGTCCTGTATCGAATGAAGAAGACGTCGGGCTTTGTGGACGCTAACGTCTGTGGCTTGGGCGGCTGAATATCGTGCGCCTCCAGCTCCGGCTGTTTGCGACTCAACACATAGATGACCGTACGCTCTTCGTGTGGCGCCAACTCTGCCGTATATTTAACGTGTTCGGTTTGAGCACTGGGTGCACGTATGAAGATAACACGATAGTTTCGCATCGTTCGTCCAATCAGTAGATGCCTTGTGCGCGGCTGCAGCTCCTCAGCGGAATCCTCAGCAGCCGATACGCTGTAGAACTGCTTTGTAATAATCGGTGGCGGTGTCGCCACAATACTTTCACTTGTCGCCGGTGGCAGATAGAAACGTGATGCCAACTGCGTCTGGGCGACAACAAAAAGCGTTGCCGAACTGAGTAATGTGAATAGACTGCCCAACGCGATCATGCTGCTGTGGATGCCACAAAATGTGTGTGTGGCAGCTGATGTGCCACGATCACTTTTATCTATTTTTGGTTTTTTCGTGCTTTTGGGCAGATCCACATTTTTTGTGGCCCAATTAGTAGGTGGAAAACAAAAGACTTAGGCAACAAACTTGCCGCAAATTAATAGTGCGTTTAATGGCGCCATTGAGTGAAAACAATAGAGTCGTTAACAAATTTAAACAAACCTTTAAGCATTTGTTGCGTAATATGCCTATGAGACATTTCCCTAAGCCAAACGCAATCCTCGAATTATGCGCCAACCTGCATTAACTTGATGTATTCCCTTTGGATGACGGAAAACGTTTTCAATTCTCAATTGGATTTGTTTGACGTGACTAAAGCAACTCATTTAAATGTTGGACATGTCTCACTTCACTTGGCTCATTAATCTTTAATCGTTGACCAAAACAAATGTGACGACCATTGTTCAACTTGTATTCGGCATCATTCAACGCCTACGCATCGAACTGTGCTCCGAGCTCTGATCTAATCTGTGTGCTGCTTGCACACTAATAAATTCACAGCCCAAAAATGTTGAATTTATTTTGTAGACTCGTATTTGTTTTTTGTGGTGTGTGTTGTGTGTTGCGCAGCCTCGTTGCTGATTAGTAGATTAATTCGTTTTGGCTTGGCTGCGTTGTCAACAAGTCGACACAATTAAAATATTAATAGAGGTGTTTTTTTTTTTATTTTGATTTTGATTTTGAGAATATATACGGCGGCTTGACATCGATTCCGATTCCGATGCCGATGCCGATTCAGGCCTCGATGCGCATCGATTTGCATAAATTGACGCGTAATTCCCACACTTTCATGTCGCATTTGTCGCAAAATGGTACAAAATAATTTGATTTATCATCGGTTTTATTATGAAAAATTGCTTCGCTCGATGAAAAGTGATACAGATAACTTGTCTCGCGAAGGTTGCTCCATCTGTTAGTGTGTCTCGTGTTTTCTTGACACAGTTCAGTCTAGTAGAGCGCACTATATATGTATATATATATATATTCTTTAATCAGTCTATGCACAATACCAACAAAAATTGTAATTATAATTTGGCTTACATTACACAAACATCAACAGTTTTGTTTTAATGCTTTCCGAATTATTCTAGACAAAAATTAAAGACCAAACGCATTTCTTTATCGAAACTTTTTATTTTAGCCAAATCTACAATGGACCAATAATGTTGTGTTATATTTGAACCAATTTAAAATGTGTGGAAATAACTCGGATCAGAGCTAGATACAAATTTGGGATATTACTTCTCATATAACAGGCGCAAATCAATTTTATTTAATTTAGTCGACAACTGTCCCGTTTTTTGCGAATATCGATAAATATCGATTTTCGATAGCAATAAAAGCCACAATTTTAAAGGCAGAGGCCTACCAATTGATACATAATAATACCTAGACATATTGATCAACTGAAACATTCGATAGGAAATATGCATGTAGAAGGTGAACATTTATTCTCATATTGATTTCGATATTTGTCGCAATCTGCTGACATCAGTTGGACTTGTGAATAAAGTTCAATCTGCATTGCCTCTGCCTGTCATACGAAATGAGAGTACTTCCACGCATGCTTACATTTGGGTGTGCCAATTTGTTAGTGGAAATTTTCCAATAAAATAATATATTTAACAACTGGTGGATTCAGGCTATAACATAGTATTCTTACTTGTTTTAAGTTTCTGGCCTTAAATAAAAAAAATATATTTTTTTGTATTTTCGTGAAATAAAAAAATGGCAAAAGTAAGGAAACAAAATTTAACCACAATCCTAAGAGGGTAAATCTTCGATTCCGTTTGTTGAATATTCAAGATCTGGATGATTGCAGACAAATTGTCAATTATATATATATACGACTATACGACAGTATCTGAACAGTGTGTAAATGTATCGAGTTTGAGTTAGCCACAAATGCAAAAATATGCGGCTTGATTTTATCTGTATTTTTTTATTTATTTTTTTTTTTTGTGGTCCACTCCCCGGACGTGTTATTTTGTCATGCGGCGTCAGTTTAACGATCGGTGGATGAAAAGATGCTCCGTTTTATTCAATTATAATTAAATTTGATGAGCTTATTTTGATTTCTCACTTCATTTAAGCTAATTTTGAGCTATTTGAGGGCGCCGGGCGCTTTGTTGAGTGTCGCATTTTGGACGTTTAAATTTTGTTGATTTGCATTTGTTGAGCATTTTGCTTTGGGCCGCTTCGGACCTTTTATTTTTTATTAGCTGCTTTACTTGTTTTTTTGAGCAACATTTCAATTTATTTATGGCATTTTTATTAATTTTTTAAATGGTATTTTATAGCGCGGAAACTACGCGACCTTACCTTACCAATGGAAGCATTTTTAAACAAATGTTGCGTACTTTTTTTAAATATACAGTTCATTTATTTTTCTTCTTTTTCAAAAAACATAAAACATTAAACAAAAACATAAACAAAAACAACAAAAAAAAAAAATAAGTCGTGTAAAAAAAAAAATATAACAGTGCTTAAAACTAAACAACATTTAACAAAAGGAGGGGGGAAAGGATAAAGGTGTGTGTGTGTGTGTGTGTGTGTGTGTTCTGGTGTTGCGGGAACTGGAGCAAGTGAGTGTCCTTTAATGCCTCAACGCACTGGGCAGATACTGAGAACTGGGATTTGCGATCGGACGGTTGATCTGGCGATAGTTGTAACTGCCATCGGGATTGAGGCCATCGAGACTGCCAATGACCGATGTGACTGGTGCGTTGCTCTCCTCCTGGTACTCGTTGGTGCCGCCCAATTTATCGTATTGTCCCTGAATCTCCTTCTGTGCCTGGTTGGCCTCCTCGTCGGTCTTGTATTTGATGAAGAACACCTCCGGCTTGCTGGGCTGCGTTGGCGCTGGTGTTGCAATATCTCCAGCATCGAGATCGTTATCCTTCTTGCTCAGCACATAGATGACCGTCTTCTCCTCCTGTGGCGCAAACTCGGCCGAATATTTCACATTGGCATTATCGCCAGCTGGTGCCTTGATGAACACAACGCGATAGTTCTTTTGGGGTCTGCCGAGCACCAAATGCTTCACTTTGCCATCGTTGCCGCGATCCTCTGGCGCTGACACCAAATAGAATTTCTTATTGATTATCGGAGCCGGTGTGGTGCTGGCCGGTGGCAGATATTTGTCACCGCCATGATTTGAAATCGGCAGCTGGCCGGGACTCGGCAATCCAATGCCAACGCCGCCGCCACTAATTAAATCCTGTGGCTGCTCATAGCCGTACTGAGGACGTGCCTCGGCCAGGATCAGCAAGGCGGCGCCGATGATGCCACCCAGCACAACTTGAGACGATATGAAGCGCATTTCGTATAATGTCTTTGTATGTGTGTGTGTGTGTGTGTTTGTGTGTGTGTATTTGTGAGTTATCCTTGTGTATTCGTTGCTAATCGCGTCGCGGTCGTTTGTTGGGTACGTGTTTAGTTTGGATCGCTCTGGGGCAATGGTTGCATTTCTTGCCGCTCCACTTGACTTATATGCGCTGCCTCCCAAGACGATGCTGGCTGCGCTGCCGGCGTCATTTGTTGGCCGCTTCTTGTCGTAATTTATGTAAATCGCCAGCGGCGTTGATTTTTTTGGTCAGCATCGCAATAACAATCCGATTATTCAAGATTCAGCGATACACATAGGCCCAAGCGAGAGTCGCTGCCACAAAATGTATTCAAATCTCTTTCGAATGCTGCACACAAATATATATATATATATATATGTATGTATCTCACAGATGCTGTGTCTTGCAGCAGCCCCGCCAAATAGGTAATTTGGGGCGTGGCCGATTCTTGTAGCCATGGTTTACATTTCAATAATAAAGCTCATAGATCTTGACAAAAGCGTTTTTGTATGAACATGCATATGCATACAAATATATATATATATACATTTGATATATATATATATATATATTTGAGTTTTTTTTTTGCAATTTTAGCATTGAACTTGACTGTTGCGCGCTGTCCCCAGAGTCGAGTGGATTATGAATAGATTCATAGATTGTCGCCAAATGTACAGAAATTTTGCCAGGTTTTTAGGCTTGTTGACCGTTTGCATCTCATTAAACGGCACCTCAACTTTAGGCCTCCAACATTTGTGTGGCCAAAACTTGTTGGCTGGGTTTTTTCTTCTTCTGCTTCCCCCTTCCCCCGCCCCCACAGAGTAATACTGCTGCTGGCCTGTCCATCAGTAAATTGATCGATTAACTTGCAAATTCGCAACAGTTTAAAATATGATTCGATGTGAATTAATCGATCCAATTCACAATACAAAAATGAATAATTTATTAAAGATTGAAGGCTAGAAATATTTATGATATTCTTTACATGATAACGTTATAATTAGTCCTTCAATTATGTAATGTAATTTATATGATTTTTATTTCATATTCGTAATTTTTAAATACATATAAATTTAGCTAATCTGTGATAAACAATGGACTTTAGCTTTTAAATTGTGGAGAGTTTTATTTTTTATTTAGATGTACTTTAAGCATTCAATTTTTTTCTGCATGAAGAAAATGACACAAATCCCAAAATACCAATAATCCACTAGAAATACTAAATGGATCCTACTTCGGGGTGCTCTCATCAAGTCCAGCAACAAAAAGATGATGAAAGTAAATCTATTTTAAAATCAAGTTCGACTCTGACAGACTATGCTAATGAAATCATTAAGAAATAAATATAATATATAATCATAAAGTTAAACCCTTCATTTGTATAAATGAAAAAATACAAAAAAAAAAATAAAAAATAAAAAATAAAAAAAATACCAAGTTTCGCAATCTCGCATTTCTCAGTTGGAATTTCCAAAGTAACCATCGTGTCTACATTTGTTTATATTCTTCGGCTACCTTTGGCTAAACAATACCTTATTTGGTGGCCTCCTAAACCACTCAGCGACCACAATAGGTATGTGTGAATGTATGTGTGTGTGTGCATATGTATTTGTGGCTGAGATGAGTCAGCCGCTTAGCGAGTCCACAAACCCACGGAAGCATGCGACACATTCACCTGGCCTGGCTTGGCTTGGCTTGGCTTGGAGGTCGCCATAAAACAAAATTTGGCCAAATGTGGAAGCAGAACAATTTGCATATGGGCAAATCGATTTATGAGCCAACTTGCTGACTGGCTATAGTGATTGATGATTGATAAGCAGAAGAACAAAAAACCTATTTCAACTAAATATTGATAAACTTGTTGGTTGTTGTGTGCATTGTTCGATTCACTAATTATAATTATAATTTAGTAGCTAGCAACTCATATATATATATATATACATATATATATATATATGCATATATATATGCATATATATGCATATATATGCCAACTGATTCAAAGGCGAATAAAACTATAATTATCAATTAGGCATTCCAAGCCCATCATTTCATATCTCAAAAGCCCAAAAATCAAGAAATTTATGTAATTTTTTATGAACGTTGACAGTAAAAAGCGAGGGACAAATTTTGTTAACTCGTCTCAATTCAATTCGATTCGATTCGATTTGATTCGTATCGTTTATTTAGTAGGTGTGATTATCTTTATGCAAAAGATCGTGATTCATTAATATGCAGATGCTTTCAGATGATGAAGATATGCATTTCTATATTTTAAAAACTCAACAACAAATGTTCAGATACCAAAATACCAGGTAGCATCTGTGTAATCCACAAATTGATCATAAATTGTTGTGTGTTATTGTTACCCAGTGGGCGTGGCACAAGCATACATACATACATGTACATGTATGTGTGTGTGTGTGTATATAATTGAGTGTGTGTAGATTTCTCTCTGGTATTTTAATGTGCGTTGTTGCATTGGTGAATTGACCTTGCAGCACGTTGGTTGCTGCTCTCCGATTTGATTTCGACTTGACTTTGTTTTTGTAGCAGTTTTAGGTTTTTTTTTTTTTTTTTTATTTTATATTTAAGACGCTAATTTATTTGCCATCGATTTAGCCAACTCATGTGCTGTCAATTTTTCTATAGTTTTCAGTTGTTGTTGTTTTTGAGTGCTGCAGTTTCAACAATTATGAACAGCTTGCCAAATAGTGGAATGATCTTTGCATGTATGTATGTGTGTGTGTGTGTATGTGTGTGTTTGTGTGTGTGTGTGTGAAGCTGGAGGGAGCTGATGGAGCTGATGCTTTTATGTAAGGCACAAATATTTCAAACGCGTCTGAACATTTGTCATTAATTTATGGTTAACTTGCTAATTATATTAAATTGTTCTATACATTTAGTAATTGATTAAGTTGGCCTTTTATCCATTGTTTTTCATCCCTTTAACCTTGAAATAATACTTGAAATGGTGATTTTTATGAATGCTTAAAGAAATCCTTAACTTTTATTAAAAAAAAAATTGGAAAAAAAATTGTGGTTTTTTGGTTTTGCATAGATCGCAAAAAATAATCTAGAAGAAAATATCGCAAAAGTTACATTTAACAAATTCTAGCAGAATAATCGCCGTGGATTATTCAATTAGAGACAGGAATCGATCGATCGAGTGCGTGTCCAGATGTCAGATCAGATGTTGACTGGCTCTGGTTAGTTTCTGGGTGGTGGGTGGTGGGTGGTGTAGGTGCCAGGCAGGGATTGCAAGAGCTTAGTACTTGACCGACCTGATTGGCTTGGCGGGCAGATAAGTGGTCTGGATAACATTGTTGCCAACGAAGCCGGTGCCACCGCTGACAGCGGTTTGGGTGTTGCTGCTGCCGCTGCCATTGACATCGTACTGCAAAGCACCACCTTGGCTGGCACCACCGACGACGGTTTCGACAATTGGTGCACCGCCAGTGCCAATAACGTTGACGCCACCGACACCATCGGCCAGAACGCCAGAGGCGCCATTGTCACCCAGGCTGTTAATGACTGAGGATGAAGGCACCAGACCCTCATCAGTAACCTGCGAGCTGCCACCCAAAGCATCATAGTTAGCTAAAAGGGGCAGATAGAGATAAAAAAAAGAGATAAAGAGAGTTGATGGATGGTAGCTCCAAGAGAAGGGCTATTTTACGGCTCAGGACTCACCCTGAATGACCTGTTGGGCATGAGCCGCCTCCGCTGGTGTCTTGTACTTGATGAAGAACACCTCTGGCTTGTGGCTGATGGGACGCTGTGTAACCACCTCGGCACTGACATCGAGAGCATTCGATTTCTTGGCCAGCACATAGATGGCTGTCTTCTCCTCGACGGGTGCAACATTGGCAATGATCTTGGCCTTGCTGGTGGTCGATGCGGGTGTGTTGATGAACACAACACGATAGTTCTTCTGTGGCTTGCCAACATTCACATAGCGCACAATCTGCTGGTCATCGTGATCCTCGGGAGCGGTGTGCAAATAGAAATGCTTGCTAATCACCGGTGGCTGGAAGTTGGCCAAATGGCTGATATATGCCTCCTGTTCCTTGTAGTTGACTTCCGGGCCCGGATTGATGCCAGCCAGACCAATATTGTCATTAACAATTCCACTGCCGCCAACTCCTACACCGTAGTTGCCGCCATCACTGGAGTAGGAGCCGCCACCATTGGAATAGGAGCCGCCGCCATTGGAGTAAGTGACGCCACCGCCGCCATTCGAGTAGGTGGTGCGGCCGGTATATTGGACACCGTTCACGGAGCTAACCTGCGTTGAGGGAGCAATGCCCGAGTTGCCAACCAATTGACCCACCGTTGGCACATTGTTATAGTAGCCGCTGCCCGATGCAGTCGGCTGATATGAGGTGCTTGTGGTGATCAATGGTGTGGACACCACACCGGTGTTGATCACATTGTCGTTGTGGCCAACATCATAGTGATAGGCCTGACGGCTGAGATCAGGACGCGCCGTTGCGCAGCCGAGCACTGCTGCCAGGCAGGCTAAAACCTGCAACCGGAATTCGGATGTTGACTCGATGGAACTCTAATCCTTTTAGCTTGTTGTTGAACTTACCACAAATTTGTTCATGCTTGCTGTTTCTATTCACGGGAAGGCGATGGCGGATGGATGAAGCTCAGTGACGGAGATGCTGCACTAGATTGATGCCCTGTTTGAAGACGGCGCTCCGTTTTTATAGCGAGCCGGTCCAACTTAGATGCCTTTAATTGAAGTTAATTAATTTGCAATAAATTGTTAAAAATCAAATATTAAACTGTAACACCACAAATCCGGCTGGAAACTGAGATTTATGTTTAGTATGTTTAGTATTTTTTTTTTTTTTTTTTTTATGCTTTGCAGGCGCTAATTTGTGGTGCAAACAGCATCGCTGACACAATCGATCCAACAGTGCTCAAAATGACGCCACCATTAGCTGGCTGATGCCACTTGACCATGTCCAAATCCAGATGGAGCCAAAGATCAAGACTTTAATTAGTGATTTATGTGTTTAGGTGGAGGCCACCTAAAGTTCTTAAAATTATTTAAAGACTGTGTGAATTAACTTAAGTACTGGCATATTTCATTAGAAGTGGCGCCCCCCAATATAAGAAAGAAATTAGAATTAACAAAACATACAAAAATAATATTCCAGTTATAATATAATATAATAATATTTACTGACGGAATTTCCACTTTTCATGAAATGTATTTGAAGGAAATCTACAATAAGTCACTCAGTTCCACAGACTTTCTTATATCTCGTAACAATATATATATATATATATATGCACTAGCTTAAATTTATTTTTTTATTCTATATACATAGAAGCATATATTAGGGTAGAGTATACACAGTTTGGTTTTGAGAAGTTTCCGGATTTCCGTTACTTGGATTTTTGGTTTTGTTTGAAGAGAGGAAGAGTTGCTCTGAAATTTTCAAGACGTTGCAGCCAAACATTTTAGCGCTTTTAATTGCTGTAAATCCCCATATACATAAATATATATAAATATATATATATATACAGTGGCTCACATATTGTTTGGCCCAGTGCCTAGCACAAATTTTAATTGCCTGCCATAAAGTAATTATGTAATATTTTTCAAAAATTCAAAAGACACATGGCAGGTACATATATTAACCACAAAAATTAATATATGATCCTAAAAAATTTGGATTTCCCCACCCACTAGGTCGGGTTATGTAAAAAAGTACCTAAATTATAGGTCACAAACTTTCCGCCCAGGTACTTTATGGACACCTGGGTGCCATAAAACCCGGATTTTTTGACCTAAAGTTGATTTTTTTCGGTATAAATAGACCAATCCTTCATAGTCAGTTTAGTTTTTTCCTGCAATTCGGGTGCAACAAGCCAACAAGGACCATGGGCAAACTGACTACCATTGAGCAAAGGAAACTCATCCTGGAACACTTAAAAATCGGATATTCATATCGCCAAATAGCTAAAATGGTCAATCTAAGCCCCTCAACAGTATTCTGCATCATTTGGAGTTTAGTCGACGAAAATCGGACAGTAGACAAGGGCGGAATTGCACCAAACACGATTTTCACCGAGCAGGACGTGCCGGGGATCATCAAGATTTCAAGGGGAAATCTTAAGCTATCGGCTCAAAAACTGACTCAATAGGTGCAGGATGAAATAAGGAAAAAGTTCAGTATGGGAACTGTGCTCCAAGTTCTGCGCAACCATGACTTTAAGGCCCGAGTACAACGAAAAATGCAATTTACAAGCGCAAAAACTAGAGGCTCTAGGATTAGGTTCGCCAAAATCCACTTGCGCAAGGATTTGGAGTTCTGGAACACAGTCGTATTTGAATATGAGTAAAATTCAACATTTTTTGCCCGGAAGGACGGAATTATTTGTGGCGACACTCCAATACTGAGCTGTGTCCCAAAAACTTAAAGGCAACAGTCAAGTACTGCGGAGGAAGTGTCATGGTTTGGGCCTGTATCTCGGCAGCCGGTGGCGGAAATTTTGTGATTATTGAAACAACAATGGACAGGAATGTGTACTTCAATATACTAAAAAAAAATGTACTCCAAAGTGCCGAGAAACTGGGAATCCCACGTACTTTCCGGTTCCACCAGGACAACGACCCCAAGCATAAGGCCGGAATAGTACAGTCCTGGCTTAGATCGAACTGCCCCCACATGATAATTCCACCGGCTCAGTCTCCAGACTTAAATGTTATTGAAAATTTGTGGGCTCAATTGGAAAATAACATCCGGGAACACAACATATCCTGCAAACAGGATCCCCAAAATGCTCTGCAGGAGGAGTGGAGCAGGATCAGTCCAGAAACTACCCGGAGGCTGGTATCTTCCATGAAAAATAAGTTAAGCGAAGTTGTTAAGGCTAAAGGATATCATACTAAGTATTAACATCCTTATTTAAGTTTTTATACGCCAAATATTTGACTTTTTTTAAGACTGGGCCAAATGTTTGTGACATGAATTTTGGTTATGTTTTCAGATTTTGACTAATTTTAATTAATTAATTAATATTTTAATAAAAACTAAAGTTTGTTTTTCAAATGTGATATAACATTAAACAAATTGGCATTTAAACATTTTCAATTTGTTTCCTTGTTCAAACTTTATAGCACTTTAAAATTTGTGCAAGGCACTGGGCCAAACAATATGTGAGCCACTGTATATATATATAGCAGTACATGTATGCATAATATATTTATATGGATTAAGACTTGTATTATATGCATAAGTTTTGATTTATATATGTATATATATAATTTTCTTCATTTTTTCGCCAAATTTCTGTGGTATTTGATTAGCGCCGCCCAATGTTGATATATATTAAGAAAGCTATGGGTCATTCCCCTATAGACCGGATTACCGCATGATACTAATTTCCAACTCTCAACTATTCCTATTCCTTCCCGACATTTGTGGGGATGCCATTTTGCAGGTGGCTGGCAGGCATTTGGGGCAACGAACCGCTTGCTGAACTGGGAGTACAAAAGCGCCCTGAAGCAGCTCCATGCCAAATTTGGCATCTTTCCCTATTTTCGCGTGAGCGTTGAGAACAGCTTTAATATACCATACGATTACATAATCACCCTGGACGAGGGCGAGCTGGGACTGCCGGACAAGTATTTCTATGGCCCCGATGCCGACGATGAAGTGGTGCGCGGCTATAAATTGCTACTCCGTGACTTTGCCATTAACTTGGGTAAGTGATGTCCCCCATGTCTCATCTGCTTGCTTGCATATAATTCATATATATTCATACACACTTGGCAGGTATTGTTGCACGTGAGGCGAATATCTTTGCGGATGACATTTTCCATTACGAGCGGCGCATCGTCAACCACATTGAGTCCGCCAAGGCGAGCGGGGATCGTCAACAGAACAAACTGCTCCGGCTTTCCGATCTCAAGAGCATCGCGCCATCGGTAAGATCCAAGCAAAGCGTTGAGGAAACAAAAAAAAAAAAACCATGTGCTACACTGTGATTCCCCAATTACTATCCAGAACTAGTTTCAAAATCAACTCTACTAATTACGAACGTGTGCATGGCTTTGTGGCATGTTTTAATCCACAGACAGTTCTTCCAACTATCGACTTTCAGCGCAACTGGTTTATGCCTTGACCAAAATATAGTTGCACAACATGATATATATAAAAATAATATATATCCATACACGTTTCTCATCTACAAGATTTCAAAATGGAGAGTTTAATTTATCTTAGTTATTTTCTGTATCTATAAAAGATATATTTTTGATGTCCAATAAAATATATATATATATATATATAAAATACCTCATTAGGCGGAGATGCGATAAATGCGAATTTGTTGCAAAATATGAAAATAGAAAATAGTAGTTTCAAAAATTTCACAAAATTTTCGAAAAATATCAAAACAATTTCTTAATGAAATAAACTGTTTTGTGCTAATCCTGCTAATACCTGTCTTAAATTAAGTTCATGCATAATCTCAAAATTGTATGTTAAACAGAGATAAGCCAAAGATGATCATCTATCTTGTTAATATTCGTTAACAGTGGGTGTCATCAGTTTCGTTACAATTAATATAGTTATATGAATCATCTTAATTAATCCCAAATGCATAATTAACGATTGGCAATTGAATTGTATTTTGTACAGCTACCTATTCTGGAGTCACTTCAGGCCATTTTTACCAACACAAAGATTAGCGAGGAGACGGAAGTGATGGTGCGCGATGTGGAAGTCTTTCATGCGATATCCAATCTCATTTCCACATCGGACAAGAAGTGAGTCCCCGGGTGGGCAACATTGCATGTATTTTTATTTTTATAACTCTGTTTTCTGTGCAGGCCAATTAACAACTTTATCATTTGGTCGCTGGCGCGTCAAATGCTGCCGCATCTTTCCAAGGAGTACAGCACGCTGGCCGAGCATTTTGATCATTCGATTTATGGGCGGACCGCCAGCTATCCGCGCTGGCTTTACTGCAGCAAGGTGGTGCGCGATTGGTTGCCATTTGCGGTGGACGCACTGCAGCAGCAGCCACCCAAGCAGCAGTTTGAGACAACGTATCGCAGTCGGATGAGCAATGCTGCTGGCGGCAGCCTAAACAAAACTGTTGGCAATGAAAAGTATCTGCAGCTAATGTTTTACAGTTTGCGTAATCAACTGCAGGATTCATTGACGCAGGCGCATTGGCTGGAGCCGACTGCCCAAAAGTTTCTGCACAAGAAGCTAGCCGAGATGCGTCTCCAGTTTGGCATACCCAGCGAAGTGCTCGAACAACCCAAATACATTAGCGACTACTACAACTATCTGCTGCTGAGCAATCTGAACTTTGTGGAGCATTTGGGGTCCATTTGGGCATTTCGCCGATCGCGCATGGAAGATAAGCTGAAGACATTGCCAATGCTGGATGTGTAAGTAGTCAGTTGCCCTGTTGCAGATTAACATTATTGAATTTTGAATATTGTTGTTGCAGCATTGTGTCCGAGATGTACACCAGGGATCATCCGCAACCGATTGCATACTCCAACAAGCTGAACATGCTGCTCATCTCGCAAGTGCTGGTCAACAACAACTACTACGACTATCGCTATCCTGTGTACGTATTTCCTTCCATGCTAACTTTCAACATTTACAACATTTACCACTTACCACTTCGTGTTGCAATTGCAGGTCCGTGAATTTTGCACGTATTGGCACCAACATCTTGGAGACGCTGATCGATAATTTTTCCACCTTTCTGCTGCAGTTCAACGCACAGAGCTCGGAGCTTAGCGATGCAGTGCCCGAGATTGAATACGCCCAGCCGGATGTTAGCTGTCTGGCAGCCGGACAACCGCCGCGTCTTGGGCATGAGCTGCGCGCCATGTCAGCGGATGCGCTGAAGAGCTTTCATGTAACGCTCAGCGCTGGTCGGACCGCGGCTCGAGCGTTGAGCAGCTTTGTGACGGCTATCGATGCGGGCAGCGCCATCGAGGGTGCCGGCATCGATCAGGTGGCCACCTATGAGGCGCTGGGACTCACGCGGCGGTTGCGTGTGCCCGGCCTGCGTTCTTACAATGAGAACGAGCTCTTCACGCTCGCCTACATGCAGCAGCACTGCAGTACACCGATTGCGGACAAGGATTATGCACGCATCAAGCCCCACGTCGAGCGACAGTTGGCCGAGCGGTATCTGTAAGTTGTGCCTCGTCTCTCACTCTCACTCACACTCACACACCTAATCTCTGTCTCTTTCTGTCTGGTGCAGTTTCAACGCCACATGGCAGCATATACAATTCCTGCCACGCTCAACAAACTGTGCCGCCTCGGAAATCAGCTGCTCCAATTTGCTGTGAGGGGACCCAACTGCATGCCGCATAACTCTGTGTACTCGGTGTGTGTACGATTCCTTAGTTCAGCCACATATTTATTGTACTTTTTTTTTACATCCAAGCACACAATCATACACACACACACACACACACTACCCAGAGACAAGGAGTTATGCCACACAAAAATCGCACAAAACTTAGTTTGTAATTAAGCGGTAAAGTTAGTTTACATATGTGTAATAAGTAGCATTACTTTTAACCACATTTGTAACACATGAAGCGACAAAAACGACTGTTGATATCACCCTACACCCTCTCCCCACACACACACACACACACACTTACATACACTTACACACACACTTACACTGACACTAACAGCCATGCATTGTGTACTTTTAGGCCGCATCATTGAAGAAATCGCGACAGTCTCGTTGTTTAATATAGAATGTAGCCACACTTAAAATACATATGCCTAATCGACGACATATTCTATAGTTCTGTAGTGCGTAATATAGTCCTACTTAGCCGTTAAGCGCATTGACCATAAATTGTATAAATTGAATTTAATTTCTAAACGTTCTTCAAAACAATAAAAAAAAGAACACGAATTTTTCCAATGACACACGTTACGAGAATTATTGCATACTTTTCAACAGGTCTGGTCAAATTTTGCAATAATAATAATTGCTGTGTGCTTTTAGGAGCTTTAGGATAACATATGATAAGGTGGACATACACTGTGGTCAACAAAAGCCAGATGACGACGTGACAACGCTTCCTCCAGAGAATAAACGGAAGATATTTGGCAAACATCGCGTCAGAGACGGCAACAGAAAATACAGATTTTGCAAATTTACAATAATAAATTAATAAATAATAATAAAAATATGACTTGTTTAAAGGCCGATCGCTGATTTCATTTTTCTTTTCAGAATGGATACAGAAGAAAATTTCGAATTAGATTTTTAGTTGAAACGTTGGATACCAAGTTTATTTAAATGAAAATATCGGAATTTTCGTACTTGTTTCGTACTAAACTAAGTTGCTTGAACTTATTTAATAATTTTAATAAAAAGCATTACAAAAATAACGACAAGTTAAATATCCAATTAAAATGCAATAATAAAATGTTAAATTTCCAAATGAATTGAAATAATTTTTAAATTAACTTTGAGTGACTTCAAGTTGTCCGAACAGAACAGAGTTTTTAATGTCGAGTTCAGTTTGGCCATATACATATCCATATCCCAATATACATTATTCAGTAATCTTTATCTGGCTAACAGTGTGATTTATTTATGCATCATTATCGTCAAATTTGTATATACATTTTAATTGGTTCACGTAAATTTTAATTTTACCAGGAAGAGTGAGGAAGAGTATCTGTAGCAGACATCGACTACGTGGACCAGTTGGAATTTTACGTTTCCCTGGGCATAAAATCAGTGTAGAAACTGGCAATGCCTTGATGGAGTTCAGCATTTATGCTCTTCATAAGCTGTCTGCTAAAAATTTTGCTTATGCTGCGTAAAGGGTTATGGGATTAATAGTTTGTCGATGGAGGAGGTGAAGAAATCCTGATAATAATTACTTGGTAAGCATATGCCAGGGTCTCAAACACTTGGGATCGGTATACAGGCAACTTTGCTGGCATTGCACCTGGAATTGGTGTCGCTGCTTATGAGCATCGCTCAGATCATCATCGTTATTAGGAGATTGTACAACTATATTGGGACGTGGCGTCATATCATCATCATTGTCATCGAGATCTTGGTCAAAGCAGTGATCCTCATCAATGACATTATTATTGATGGTGGCTTGAGTGGAATGCAAGAGGTTGACCCGCCTGTGTGCATCCCTTTCGACAATTTGCCGTTTCAGATGCTTTAATTGGAGGGACTTCTTCAGCACTCGCTTGGTCATCTGCTGCTCCGTCTGCCTCAGTTCGGTCAGACGATGGCGGAGACGCCACTCG
Source organism: Drosophila kambysellisi (assembly GCA_035042185.1). Classification (NCBI taxonomy): domain Eukaryota; kingdom Metazoa; phylum Arthropoda; class Insecta; order Diptera; family Drosophilidae; genus Drosophila; species Drosophila kambysellisi. The sequence goes on from JAWNLS010001080.1 coordinate 4,299,961, forward strand.
GACACCAGCTGTTTCTGCCTATCCAATTCGGCACGCTCTTTCATTGCCTGCTGCTCCGGCTTCGTGTCGATAATGTCAGCCACTGGCATCTCAGCGTCAAAGTCCTCCCGCGGCGACACGGATTGAAAGATCATGCCAATGGGATCGCTTAGTGCCTTAGGCGGCTTCTTGCATAAATCGTTCGGTTGGAGTTGCTGCTGTTGCTCCTTTTGGCGCTTCTTCTGAATGCGATGGCCAGGCAAGAAATTTTCGCGGTACGGCGATTCTCCGGGCGTCAAAGCCAGCGGCCTGGGAATAGGTGACAGGCGGATAAAATTAGATTTCGAATTTAGCGCCAATTAATCAATGCCAGTCCATGTTCACAGACAAAGTCAGCGCTTGCCATTTGGATGATTAGCACAACGCACAAAGCATAATGCCGCCAAATTGCATCAGCCTGACACGCTGCCAGTCACAGTCACAGACACAGACACAGTCACGTCATAGTTTAGTATGGCTTGGACTATCCCCACGAACGCGCTTTATTCGGTTTCATATGGGCTGCCGACACGCAATTCCCACGCCGCAACCCTCCCTGCCCCCAACAACTGCAAGCGTCCCACGCGAGTCTCAAGGCCAATGTCAAAAAAAAAAACCAATAAAAAAAATTGCTAAGCGTTTTGCATATACCCTTTCCTTGTGCCGAGTCTATAGGTTAGACCAATAAGATAACTCCGCTATAGTCCAACTTCTTAGATTGTTATTTAAATAATAATTAAAGCCCTAATTAGTGATTATTATGATTATTATAATCTTTATATATATAATGATGTTGCGCAATTTTTTAGTTAGTGTAGCGACTCCAACCAGGTGATGGACGGTGTTTGTGGACGGGTTTACTGGTGGCTTAAGGGCTGTGGCTATGCTAATGGCAATCGAATCCCAGTGCTCCCTCCACCTCTGTCCCCCCACTGTTTCTCCCTGCCCTGCAGCAGATGGACAGAGACAGTGCACGGAAAATAACATGACACAATCAAGCTGGGAAAATGGAGGAGAAGCCGCTCCACAAACAAACGCAAGCCGCCACAGAAGAGTTCATTAATAAACACTGCGTCGAGTCTAGCGATGAGGCAACCTCTGGAACGGTCGTTAGTAGGGGCCCCGTTGATTGGGGGGGGGGGGGGGGGGGGGGTGACCGGGGGGCGCCAATTTATTGATCAAACAAATGAAGCGCAGCAGCAGCAGAGCCAAAGTATTAATAGTAGTGAGTAGTGAGCCCCCAACACAGACTCAGCCCGAGTTAGAGTCAGGGTCGGGGCCGGTTTTTGTTATCGATAGATTCTAAAGGGCAAAACATAAGCGGTCGGATCACTCCGTAGTTACTACATCATAAATTTTTAAAAAAAAAAGAAACAAAAATTGGAATTTCGTCTCTAATCGAGCACAAACGTTGTCCAAATTTGGACTATATCGAAAATCTTAAATTCTTATTTTTAAAAACTTTTTTTTGTACCTAATCCCGCAGTTGTTTTTATTCTAAACTGGTTTGGGTTGAGCAAAGTACAGGTTCAAATTCTGGAGAACTTTGTACTCAAATCGAACACAAACATTGCGCAAATCCAATCTACTCCAGAGAAGAAAATTCTTGTTTTTAGAACGCACCTGTTTAATTTTAGATGGGTTTTGGATGAGTTAGGTACATATCTTAATATTTCGTGTTGTAACTTGATTATTTAATTATATATTTAGAACATAACCAAGCTATTTATTTTTTTTTATTATTGCTAATACTACCTTAAAATAAAATCAAATCAGCTTAAATAACAAAAAAGTTCTTAACTTAAGAACTATAACATTATAAAGGAATTCTAGATACAAGATGCTTGAGTAGCTTCTGCTTTCTTCAAAAATTGTAAAGCAAGAATTTCCAATTATTTTAGAACATTCAAATGTAAATTTAAAGCAGAGATTTTCTTTGAGTGTACATGCCACAAATATAACAACAATGATGACTAAATATTATGCCCAGGTATATTTTTATTTATTTTTTTTTCAATTTTGTTTTGCAAATTTTATCTGAAAAAAAGTGCAAAAAATTGGAGGGAGAACAGCGTGAATTACAATTGCAAACAGCTGTCGATTAGAGGTCGTCAAATTTGATTACGACAAATTCTCATATCAGGCGAGCGCAACTACCAAATACCCCAACCTACAGATAACCTCAGGTGGAGAAGGGGCTGTGGCATGAAGGTAGTTGCTACGGTTCCAGTAGCATTGGCAATGCACCTTAAGCGTAATAAGTTCTGCATCTTGGACGGCAATCAAAGACTATCCATGACTGAAGAATCGAATGCAAGGGAATCTTTAAAGAAACAACTAGTTTTGAGTATGGAAATAACAGACGATTTTAAGATCTATTTTCTGTTGTTCCTTGGAAAAAAAAAAGAAAACAAAAAAACAAAAGTAACTTTTATACAAATTGCACCACATCAAAATTATAATTGCACAGAAAAAATAGTGCAACATTTATTGTGTTTATGGATTTGATAATTTGAATAATATCATTTGCGAATAATAACAATCGGATTGAATAATCGGTATATTTCAGTCGCGATCGCCAATGCACAAGAGGTAAAATGTGTTACCTACGTTGGTTGAATCAGCACTAAATTTGAGTGTATATGTATGTGCCACTTAAACACTTGCTGACCCCATAAAATGTATACATACAATATACAATACACACACACACACATGTGTACATACATATGTTTGTGTGTATGTATGTATATTTCATTATCAATATGATAAGTGAATAGAGCCATTGCTGTCGGTTACCTTTCTGCCTCTCTCGACCCGCGGCCTCTCGGTTAAGTCTCAGCTTTCAGGCAATGTGGTTTGAGATCCACAAATGTACTTACAACAACACATATGTACATGTATGTACATATGTTTGTATGTATGTATATAAATCTGAAATGCGATCGGTTAAGGTTGAAGTTTGAGGTTTATAATAATAGTAATAGTTACTATATAGTAAGCGTACATTTGATAAGGGACGAGTTAAAGGCGGCTGTCAGACAAGATAAGGTCAAGTCTTTGGGTGTCGATTGATAAGTCAGGTGACCAACTAACCAAAATGCGTCCAAGAGCTGCACAACAAATGGAGCCTTGCTCCCCCAACTATGTTGTGTGTGCTTGTCTGTGTGTGTGTGTGTGTGTGAACACGATAACAACAACGAAAGTCTTAGGCTACCAACAGTAGCAGCCGCAGCAGCAACGATAACTATTGTTTTTTTTTTTTTTTTTTTTTTTTTTTTTGCTTTAGTTTGTTGTTTTTCTATTTGCAAACGCCAGCGAACTTGGGAGTCGCCTTTGGGTGAGTAACTCCAAAGCAGAGCGCTGGCGATGGCGTCAGCAGTGCATTGACAGCTGACTGTTCCATGACTGTTGTGTAGGAGAGAGAGAGAGAGAGAGAGAGCAGTAAGGCAGCGCAGTGGAGTGGTGAACAACGCGAGCCGAGGTGTGGTGTGATGTGAGGTGAGGTGAGAGCTACCGTCAAACAATAACAATGGCCACAGCCAAAAAGGCTGCACAAAGAGAGCGCTAAGAGCAGCTAACGCTCTCTGAGAGAGCGGCAACGATAATGATGACATCATTTACAGTTGCTGCTGCTGTTCGTGCTGCTGCTGCTGTTGTCGCTGCTGTTGCTGCCGCTGAGGCTGCCAACAGCAACATTTTGGGTGGGAAGTGTAATGAATACTTACAGCATCTGGAGTGTGGGATGCATTGCATCTTTGGTCGGATCACCGGCATCATCATCGTCAACATCATCATCATCATCATCGTGATAATGATCATGATCAGCATTCAGTTCGCTGTGCAATATGTTGACAACCTGCTGCTGTTGACCGCTCCACGAGATTGTTTCGAGCAGCAATTGAGAGTTCTGTGTCAGCGGCACACTCAACATCGTCGTCGTCGTCGGCGTTTCGTTGCTGCGAGCGCTGTTCAGCGGCGACACTGTCGGCACCGGCGGCGGATGCTCCATTTGTTGTCTCACCCACTTTGCCGGCGCAGGCGGCTTGCATCGTTGTCGTTTCGGTGATGGCTCTGACACCGGCACCGACAGCGGCACCGGCATCTGCCTCGGCTTCACTGCATCATTCCCAATGCGCGTGAGCAACTGCTCCAGCTGTTTGTGCGCTACTTCCAGTGGCTTCAATGACTTGAGCTGTTGTGGCGATTTGGCTTTATTGGATTTGCTCGGCTGCGTCTGAATTGCTGACATGGTTGAGATGAATGACGTGGCCGAGTGTCTGCGTCCAAATGCTACACTCGATGTTTGCAAGACTGGACGCAGCACCGGCTCCCGAACGGCTCCCGAGCAGCGATTGCTCTGTTTGGCATTGCTTTTGTTGCTCCTGTTGCCCTTGCCATTGGGCAGCGTTTTGGCGCTCGAATGAAGCTGGGATTTGGACAGCGTTGCCCCCTTACCAGAATGAGTGTTGCCAACCCATTCACGCTCTCGCTGCAGGTCCAGTTGTCGCTGTTGCTCCCGCTGCTGGGCTGTTGTTGTATTCTTGCGGCGCCTTCGCGTGATTCCCTCCGCCAGCGACTTGTTGTCCATTTGTTGCTGTTGCTGCTGCTGCTGCTGCTGCTGCTGCTGCTTTTGGCGTCGACGTCAACGCTGTTGTTGGTGGCTTTACTGCTCACTGCTCGCAGCGTTTCGGTTTCAGTTTCAGTTATATGCTCGACGCTCGCCGGTTCGGTTCTGTTTTCGGTTCGCGGAACTCTGTCTCTCTCTTCACTTCACTTCACTTCCAAAAAAACAAAAAACAAAAAATCAAAAAACAACACACACAAAAATTAAAAATTCTACACTTAAATTTGAACGCAACACACACAAAAAAAAACGCAAAAAAAAATATAATGTAATTGTAACAAATTTTTGTTGAATATTTATTAATGTTTCTATCCAGCACTCATTTCAAATACTGTTTTTTTTTTCTCCTGTCCGTCTGACTTTGACTTTTAAATTACCGCCTCATTTGTTTCGGTTGTTGCTGCTGTAAGCCTGAAAATTTAAAGAGTTTTTTTAGCCAACTCGATGACAACCGATTCAGCAGATGAACATAAACATCATCAATGGTCTGTTGTGGTCCGTCCGATGAGTTTGGCGAGGAGTGCCTCTAAAGTTGCCAATTATCGGTTATGAATTATTCCGATTACTATAAATACATAAGTACTTGAAATAAGCATGCGTTGCAAACTAATTCAAATATATCATCGAGTTGGAGTTAATCAAAGCATTCGTTCGACAGCCGTTGAAGCAGACGCATCGATATCATATATATATATACATATATATTTATATATATTAATAGCCGTAAATATTATTATTTTTTTTTGTTTTGTTCTCTGTTTTTTTTTTTGTTTTTGCCAAGTTTCTAACTTGCTGGTGAGCCCAAGCAGCATTGAATCCGAAATCCAACTCCAAACTCAATAAAACCAAAGTAACGAAGAATCAACAAGCAACAAAATGGTAAGTCATTATGCAAATCGGTCTAAACAATGAATTACAAATCGATCAAAACAAATCAAATGGGTGGAATACCACTACAAAAATGTCGCACAACCACCGATAACGATCTCAATGCCCCCGTCTGGTCTCTATTCGAGCTGGTTCGCCCAGCTGTTTGGGGGCATGTGGGCGTTGCAAACACGTTGCCGTTGCGTATACGCCGCATTGTCAACGTCCCAAAGCGTTTTTTCGTGGTTTTTGAAGTGTCTACTCCAAAATTAGTGTTAGCACGATCTGTGGTCTGTAAAATACTAAGCAAAAAAAAAAAAAATATCAAAACTGTCAGTTATTTATTTTTGTTATTTGTTTTTGTTTGTTTGTTTTTTGTTGCTACTTTTTATGAGCTGCCTACCAAACTTACCAAGCGCACACAAAGCGCGTCTCCATATGGGCTGGCACGCCTTATTAGTATTTATGTTAATTATAATACTAAAAATAACAATAACTAAAATACACACACAATATGCACATACACACACACATCGAAAAACCATTCGAACAAATATTTCTAAAGTTAAGATTGGGCCCGAGCCTACTCCTCCAGTTAACGGCTCGTTTCGTGGGCGAAACACGAAACTTTCCCAAAAATTGTAGAAAACAAATGTTTGTATGTACAAACATACATACATACATGTATATAAAACGAAACTCTTGACAAATGTTTCGCAAGTGTCGGCACTTGATGCCTTTCATGAGAAAACAAGCCACTGATCTATCCATTCGGAGCTGAGTTTGAGAGCAACCAACGCCCACGGATCTGCTTGGGAAAGCAAAAATGTCGCCGCTGGTCGGGCCAGTTTGAGTCGGACTCAGAGTCGGACTCAGAGTAAGAGTAAAAGTCAAAGATCCAGATCTAACGATGATCGCACCAGAACTCGAAGCCAAGCTCTGCTCTGACATCATTCAGAGAGAAGAGCATTTCGAGTCCAAATTTGGCAGCGAATTGACGTGAATTATTTATTAAATTATCACTTTTACTTAACATATAACATATTATATACAAGTATATGTGCGCAGTTATTCAAGTCTTTAACTTTAAATAATGTTTTTAATGCATATATCTGAGTATATAAGGAATACAAAACACTTGATCTGGAGCTAGCAAAAACATATATTTAAATTATAAAAACAGGTCACCAAAAAATTAAACAATCATTTAGTTGCATAATATTTCGAATATCAATTGTTGAAGTTGTTCTTCTTTCTTCGGTCACAAAACACACATCACAAACATATCTTACATCAAATAATAATTCTGAGAGGGACTTCATTCATAACTTAATCTGAGCGAAGGAAAAAAAAAAAGAATTTGATAAGCTAAATTGTTGCTTCAAAATGTACACATACATTTTATATAGTAATAACTATTAAGAGTATATATGTATGTCTGGCAAAGGGAAGGAAATCTGATGAACAGCATCAATCGCCTCAGACTCGGAGATCTCCATTCAAAATGATTCGTTTTAATTTAAGCACTTGTGCTAAACGTGCATCTGATATTTCAATTTAAATAAATGGATATACTATGCACAATTTGAGATTTGTTCTGATAAAAAAAAAAACTAAAACTAAAAACTAAACTAAACTAAATTTGCCAAATGTATTTTATTCGTTACTTTTTTTTATACATCTGCTTCAGAAAATATGTTCACTAATGTGCAAATTAAGCTATTCATAGATTTGCTGGTCGCTATCAGATTTCCATTCAAAAAGCAAACTTGATCTTTACATATAATCAATTTTATATGTCAGGGTCAATGGACATCGTTAAGTGATCTCTTAAGAAGTATAGCACCACCCACCCCACCCACTCCACCCACACCACCACCCATTGCACAGTTCAAAAGGCAATTATACGTAATGCTGGCTAAAAGCAGCAATTTGTTTGGCTAAACATAGCGCCTCGTTGATTGACAGCTTTGATTGATGGCCTTTGCCCAATAGCACAACAATAGTCCACACACACACACACACACACATACAAAGAGAGGGAGAGAGAGAGAGAGAGAGCACGAAGAGATGTATGATTCATGCTTGCAATATTTTAATTATCGCATTTGAGTAAGCAAACTACAAAATATAAATTAAGAAAAAAAATATCGAAATGCGTTATTGCGGTTTCCGCTATTCTCATTATTATTTCTATTATTATTATTATTATTATTATTATTATTGTTGTTGTTGGTTCACTTTTCAAGGGAAAACTGTGCCGCGTATTATTAATTATTGTTGTTGTTGCTGCTCTTCCTACTTTTGGCTCCTTCTGATTCTACCAATTAACTGCTAACAATAAAATTTACATGCATTCATATCACTTACATACATACATATGTATGTATGTATGTGGCACAATTAGACGTAATCATTAAAAAATGCGCTCGAGAAGGAAAACTTGATTGCAGAATTATTTACATATTTTTAGAATGCAAATAAAAAGTTCGTTAACGAACTTCAATTTAAAACTCATTGTGTTGAGAATAAAGAAACTAAAACTACTTTTCTCATTCGTATTCATTTTTATTGTTTTAGAATAAGTAAACTCAATATCATTATAATATATGTATATACTAGTATAATTACCAGCACATTATAAACGTTGCATTATGACCCGAACAGCTACAGATTTAATAAATAATTAAGCTCGACTAATTTATATATTTATGATTTACAAAATTAACATACTTTTAAAGATAAATTTATTGATTTATACACTTATGATTCCAAATTTAGAAAAAATAACTGTTTAGCTAGATAATGGTTGGGATCAGAATACCATATCAATATTGGTCTAACAATTCGTAGATAAGAGAGAATTTGGCAGGGTATTTTGCTAGTCGATTACGGTTCTTTCTTCTTCTTCTTCTTCTTCTTCTTCTTCTTCTTTTCTTCTTCTTCTTCTTGTTATTTAATTTTATTTTTTTGTTTAGTTTTGTTTTGTTTGTTTTTGTTTGCTGGCCATTAAGCTTCAAATATTTCAATGAATTGTGCGCTGCTTTCGTTGTTTGTTGTTTGAGGCTATTGTTGTTGTTGTTGTTGTTGTTGTTGCTCCTGCTTTTAGTAATACCGTTTAATGTTTTAGTAGGACTTTTTTCAAGTGTGTGTGCGTGAGTACCTCTTCCCCACTCTCTCTCTTTATCTCTCTTTCTTTGTATCTTTACCTCCCTCTTTCTCTCTGTCTTTCTCTCTTTCGATTTGCGCTCATTTGTTTAATTCCATTCTAACTCCAGCGATGATCTAAGTGAGACGTCGTCGTCTTTACTCTTTCTGCTGCTGCTACTGTTGTTGTAGTTGGTTGTTGTTGTTGTTATTGCTATTATGGTTGTTGCTACATCTGGCGTAAACTTTAAATAAGCAAGTAAAGCAACAAGCGCAACAAAAACAACAACAACAGGAAAAGGCAGCAAAAGAGCCGCAATTGCTAACCGAAAAATTAATGTGCGTTTAATTTGGGCAAATTAAATTTGGAGAACGCCAAATATTTATATACATGCATATATATTTATATATATATATGTGTGTGTGTGTGTGTGTGTATGTTTTTATTTGTAAGCACAAACATATTTATGTATGTACATAGAGCAGCAATAGCAAATAGCCTTAACGCCGCCGTGAAAAGTGCAGCGTGTAATTTGGTAAAATTTACGACGTGCTGCCATTTTTCAGTTTTATGAGTAACGATTCCCATTAAATGCGCCTGGTTGCCACTTACCGTTTATAATTTACCGTTTACCTTGCGGCTTTTGTTGCGGTGACTCGTTGTTGTTGTTGTTGCTTGCGCCAAGCCGTTATCAGCGTGACAATCAGTTAACGCCTGCAGCGACACCTCTGTTTGATATGGTATTCGGCTTTCCACATTGCCACATTGTCATTGCCACATGCCCATCCACGTCGCAACGTGGGTGGCCTGAATAGTTGACCGGGTGACGATTATGGCTTGCCATGGACACCTGACACTATGTGGAAGAAGTACGTGTCGTTCAATTTTATAATTTATAATGCATTTGATTTGACAAGCTTTAATTTAATTTAACATTTAATTTATTAACTTTTTACTTAGACTTCGAGCCCCTATTATTTTATTATTTATTTATGGAATTCCAGTTTGCATTCGCTCTACCCATTATTATTTATTTATTGTTTTATCCAATGGAATTTTTAAAAATTTAAATTCAATTTTTAGTTAATTTATTATTTTTTTTTTTTTAGCAAATATAAATTAAGCTTGAGTTTTACTGTAAAGTTCGAAGTTTTCAAAATTTCTTATTCAACAGATATGTGCGAAATTTATTTAGAAAACAATTATTTTCTTAAGAACATCAACAGTTATTTTTTTTTTACTGCACTCTAATATTTATAGCATACTTTTTGGAGCAGTGCAGAACTTAACGAATTTCTTTGAAGTGAAAGAAAATGGAAAATATTGCCAGTGCTATTATATTAATATTAGGAATAGCTTAAATTAATCATTTGAAAGAAATCATGTGATTTTTTTGTATTAAATTGTATTTGATGACATAACTACTGGATTAATCACTTGAACAACCGCATTAATGTGTAATTTATAATGAAAATGAATAGGCAAATTTTTTTTTTATTTTTTTTATTGTTTAGAAGTGCATAATATATTTAATTATTATTGTTCTTCTTTGTTCTGCGGTCAGAAATTTTTGCATCGAATTGCGCAATTTTTTTGTTGTTATTTTTTTGTATTTGTTTTTATTTTTGTTCTTGTTGTTGCTGTTATTGTTGGTGCTGTGGTTTCTGAACTCAAAGCACAGCAAATCTTTGCCCCTATGGAAGCATTTAGCTGTGAAATTGTTTATTATGAAATATTTGAATGCTTTATCGACGTGATTCGCATATTAAATAATTAATTGTAATTCTGTTCTTATCTCCATATTCATATTCATATTCATATTCATTCAGTCGGAGACGCCATCGGTCTGTCACAAGTGCAATGAGGTCATAGAAAATCGCATCATAACGGCCCTGGGCAAGAACTGGCATCCGGAGCACTTCGCCTGCAAGGACTGCCAGCGCCCCATCAAAGAGGCCACCTTCAACATACAGAGCGGGGAGCCAGTCTGCTCCGAGTGCTTTGTTAGCAACTATTCGGGCACCTGCTTTGGCTGCAAGCAGCCCATCTTGGAGGTAAGTACACAGCGAGAAATATCAAGCGTTTTGTAACTCAAAATAAACATTCGGAAATTTATAAAATCGAAGCCAAAATTTCGTATACGTATTAACACACTTATTTCTAATAACTGTACTAGAATTTGTTGTGGGGTTGACTTAGGATCGTTATCTAATTTAATATGTAATAATTTTATTATTAATAATATTATTTAAACTGTTCATGACGAACTCTTGATTGGAGCTCATTCCAACTTAAATTTAGTCCGTATTTTTTCCTTCGCTTAATTTGTGATTCCCAGTCCCCGTCCCAGTCCCAGTCTCAGTCCCAGTCCCAGTCCCCGTCCCAGTCAGAATATCATCGCCAGAATATCATCGACGTAAGATCAACATTGATGACATCGTCACCCGAGGCGTTGTCTGTTTGCCATAAACTTTGGCGTTTTACGAGCTTCGGCGAGCGGCAATTGTAATTATTATTGTCAACATTTGTTCTTATAATCTATGGCGCTTGTAATGCATGGGGAACTGATTATTAGATATACCATATATATTATATATACATATATGTATGTATCTATAAACAGTCAGTGCAATTGCCAAGTGCTTGTATAGTATGATATCTATTTATACGATTGGAACTACTAGCTTATCCAGCTCTTGAGGCAGTGCACACTAAGTGTAATAATTAATTGATGAGTCAAATAAATGTCGGAACTTTTTTTTGTTGTTTATTTTCGTATATAGTATATGGAAAATGTTGATTGCTGACAGATGATGAAATCTTGAATATATTTACTAAATATTAAAAACATATCATAGATCAACTTCCACAAGTATATATCCAGTTATATCCTCACCGAATTGTATTTTCTAGAGTATTACAGATTGCGAACATCTAAATTATTAACTCAAAAAACCAACTGATTTTCCCTATGGGAACTATATGATGACATGAGTATGTCGACTCGTCCAGTGTGCTGATCATCATATAACTATTACTGAAATATAAAATATATATGAAATTTCCTGGAATGCATATCTAAAATGAAACAGTCAGTTAAATTGGTAGTTAGCTAGAGACATTTTTAATTTGACAGTGACTCAAAATGGGAAAGATTATTTAAAATTCGATACTTTGTGCTGAAATTGAAAATTCGCTCTGCCCACGTTTGTGTTTACACATGAGACAAGGTCATCCAACTGGGACTGGGTCTGGGACTGGGACTGGGTGTGTGCGATTGATTGGCTTCGATTAAGATTATTATTATGTGCATAGATCATACATATATATTAGATGTGATTGCTTTTAGATCAATTTTGTTAAGTGGCATCGAGTATATATTGTTATATTGCTTTAATTATATGATTATTTATATAATCTATAAATCTTAAGTATATTTAAATAAAATACAATGTTAATTTAAGTGAAATTGCATCTCTTATTCGATTTTAAAAAATAAAATCAACAACTTTATGGCTTTATGGACGAATGCTATAGCCATCAACTTCTAGTTATCGGAAATTGATTTATATCAATATAAATAAGATTTGATATACGATAAGTTAAATGGTAAATTTTAAGTTTACTCAGTTTTAGCCACATTTTCATATTTTTGTTGCAGCGCACCATCAAGGCCATGGATCAGTCGTGGCATGACGAATGCTTCATTTGTGCCGGTCCATGCAAGAAGCCACTGGTGGGCACCTCCTTCTACGAGCGGGACGGCAAACCCTATTGTCGCATCGACTTCGAGCAATTGTTTGCGGCCCGCTGTTTTGGCTGCACCAAGGTCATCACGGAGAATGCAATTGTTGCGCTCAATGGCAAGTGGCATCGGGAATGCTTTAAGTGCAAGGTGAGTGCTGATGCATACATACATACATACATACATATATGTATATATTATTCTGTTACTTTCGATTGCAGAAATGCCAGACGCCCATAACGGAGAGCACATTTGCAGTCGAGGATCAGAAGCCACTGTGCGCAGCCTGTTCCGGCTAGGCGGTTATATCCTTACTCGGCATACCCTTATTCCCTTCCCTTACGCCTACCCTTTGCACAAGCACACACACACACACACACACAGAGACATATCGATGTTGTTTAAAAATGTTTATGAAACTCGATTGGAGCAAAGAGTCCGACTACATCTAAATCCTCACACTCTCTCTATCTCTATTTCGCTCTCTCTCTCACTCTCTCTCTCTCTCTCACTCTGACCTCTATTTACATACTCGAGCAAACCTCCTTCGTCTGCTCGTCCACCATTTGCTGAATTGGAATGCTAAAGAAAATATTTATTTATAAGTTGAATTTTACATGAAAAGTGAATTTCAAACACCTGCCAGAAGGAGGAGTGTGTTCAAGTATGTGGGTGTAGTTGATGTGTAGTGTTGGGTGTGGGTGTGTGTGGGTGTGTGTGTGTGTGTGGGCGTGTGTGGGTGTGGGTGTAGTGAGTGTCACTTTGTATGCGCGATTAACCGTATATAAGATTAAACTATATAATTGTTTTAAGTATTTATACAACACAAGAAGAAAAACACTCGCCTGTATCACACTCTCTCTCTCTTTATCTCTGTCTCTATATCTGTCTCTCTCCCCCTATGTCACTCTCAGCCTTACAACGTATACCAACCATGTTATCTCTTTCTAAATTGTATTGTGATTCTCAAGCTCTACAAAATATTTTATGTCAAATAAATATGAAAATTAATCTTGAAGTCCAGCATTTTACTCAATTTAATCACATATTATTTTTTATGCAATTTTTTTTAATGCGATTTATCTTCTAAATTTTTATATTAGTTCTCATAAATTAACATTTTTAGTTGTAGTTTGGTTGGCCATTTCGCTGGTGATTAAGAATAAAGATACATACAGTGTCTCAAAGCTTATTCTGATCAGTGTCTACCAAAAAGTCCGGAATAGCACAGTCCTGGCTTATATCGAACTGCCCCCACGTGATAATTCCACCGGCCCAGTCTCCAGATTTAAATGTTATTAAACATTTGTGGACTCTGCTGGAAAATAACATCCGGAATCACAACAATCACAGCAAACAAGATCTCAAAAATGCTCTGCTGGAGGAGTGAAACAAGATCAGCCCAAAAACTACCCGGAAGCTGGAAAAGGCAAAGATAGCATACTAAGTATTAACATCCTTATTTATGCTTTTACACGCCAAATATGTAACTTTTTTTAAAACTGATTAAAATAAGACTTGACATGTATTTTCGATATGTTTTCAGTTTTTGACTAATTTTAATTAAATAATAAATATTTTAATAAAAACTAAAGTTTATTTTTCAAACGTAACAAATTGGCATTTAAACATTTTGCGTTTTTTCCTTGTTTAAACTTTATAGCACTTTAAATTTTTTTGCTTGACACTAGTAGAAATAAGCTGTGAGCCACTGTACCTACTTTCTGAGGTAATTTCGCTGAAACTCGCAATTCACAAAATGTAAGCAAATAAACTGAATATTTAAACAGGTAGCTGGACGAATTATTTATAATTATCAATTCAAGAACCCAATTTGATTGCGATCCAAATAATAAATTTTATTGATTTTCAAAAAAAAAAAAAAAAAAATTAAACACACATTCACTTTGTACATACGTGATTTGCTTATTAATGATTTTAGTTAGTTGATTTTACATAATAATTTGGCTTGCCGAAAATGTTGTCGTCCATTTGATTTGTTTTTGTTTTTGTTTGTTGCTAGTTGCTTGTTGCTAATATTGAATGAACTGCTGCTGAAGGCAAAAACAGGATATAAAATTAATCAAATCACACATAACAAACAAGTAAGATGCTGTAGTCGAGTTGGCTCGACTACGATATACCCTTAACCCAGTTGTTAAATATATTCTAGTTTTATTGGCAAATTTCTCTTTAAACTGATTTGCTCTCAAATGTTTAGTTCTGCAAGTGCATTTCTTACAGAGTATTTTTGCTCACAAGAATATACATACATACATACAGACATACGTACGTACACGAAACAGTACTTATCGGTGCTCTGCAGAATACACACAAATATATTGACGCTAGCGTCGATTATCATGCCATCTCTTTCTCACACATGCGCTCACCTATTTATATGTATACAGAAAATGCCTGCGGCTGCTGATAGAAATGAGATCAATATGAGAATATATTTTCGACTATAACTTTGGTGTTTCTTGAATTGATCAATAATATGTATATGTATGTTATGTATAAATTAGAATCCTCTGCCTCATAAATTGTGGAATTCATTGCTATCGGAAATCGAAATGTATCGATAATTCAGAAACTGAGGCAGTTAAATAAAGCAAAGTTGATCTGCGCATGGTACACGAGAACTTATATTCCAAATTCGAAGTCGCTAGCTCTTATAGTCTCTGAGATCCCCGTGTTCATACAGACGAACGGATGCACGGAAGGACAGACAGACGGACAGGGTTATATCGACTCGGCTGTTGATACTGATCAAGATATATATACTTTATGGGGTCGGAGATACTTCCTTCTGCCTGTTACATACATTTGCACAGAACCAGTAACCCTTTTTACCCATTTTTAATGGGTTAAGGGTATAAAAATCGAATCAAGCGAAGCAACTATTGACCATATGAATTACCTTTTCATCCAGCATGGATCTCATGGAGCGGGCTAGGGGATCGAGATCCTCGCGTACCTCTGACTTGGTCACATGCTCCATGCCCTCGCGGAGCTGCTTATGCAGCTGACGTTTCTTCTGTCCGGACTGCTTCAGCAATTTCATGATTTTTGTCAGCTGACGCTTCTGATTCTCGCTCGGCACCGGCACAGGCTCCGGCGGATAATCAGCGTCGCTGCAACAATCACCGCACTTGACGCTCTCGATGTGGGTGTTCAACGTGTCGATGTTGCGCTGCGCCAGCTGCATTTCAGACTCTGATGTTTCGAGTGGTCCCTGATGGGATTGGACGCTGTTGGGCACCGCAAGCAGTTTCGACTTGTGTGCCGACGATGCACCGCGACGACATCGGCGCTTCTCTGTCACCCGCTTCTTGGGCACCAGGCGTGGCTCGTACATCTTCAGATCGTTGAGGCACATCTTGAGATCGTAGCGATGATGCTGTCCAGCAGTATGATTCTGGCCATGGACGCGCCTCTGCTGGTGCTGGTGGGTCTCGCGGGCGATCAGCAAACGCTCCTCCTGCATGTCCTCGATAAGGGTGAGGAAACTAGTGCAGCGCTGCTGTAGACACTCCGCAACAGGATCCTGGCGATCGAGCACACCCTTCTGCAGGCAAACTGTCGTCAGCGTATACATCATCTCGTTGAGGGCGCTCAGCTTCTGCGGCATCTTGTCCAGCAGAAAGTAGCGAATATTTTGCTGATATTTGCCAATCGAGTGCAGCATCAGCGCGTAGACGGACACCACCTGCTGGCTGGCATCGTTAGAGGTGGCACTGTTGAAGCTGGCCACCGGTGTGGAGCGCACATCCTCGATCATGCCACGCAACGGATACAGAAAGTTGCGCGAGAAGCGAACGCAGAAATTGAATGCGTTCCTTTCGCGTCGCTGCTTCTCCTGGTCACTTTGATGTTTGCGATGCGTCGGCACCGATGATGGCAAGTGGTTGAGGCTGCCCTGCAGCCGATCCAGTGCCGTAATCAGCCGCTCCTGGGTCATTGAGATCTTATTGTAAATGACAATCTTTCGATACTTGAGATACTCCAGCGAACGGGTGCAGATCACGTTGTGTGCCTTGCGACTCCTCGGCAACGGAATCATTGCCAGCGTCGTTGAGTTCTTTCCCAGCGGCCGGACCTTCTCGCGTCCAACAGGTTGGCATTGCTTTGCCATCGCCGGCTTTGCTTTCCTACCATTCCTGCCGGCCGATGACTGTTGCTGGTCAACAACTGCCGTAGAAGTTTGCATCGGCTGACCGGAACAGTCCGTCTGCATCTGGCGGATCATGGACGAGGCTATAATGTCCACCCAATGAGCCTGTGGCTTTTGATGGTCCTCATGGGATAGCACTTGTTTAATGCGCTGCATCACCAAATCGGGATTCCATTGATTGCTGGTGGTGCTCAACGGCTTCTTCTTCTGTTTATACGGACTGGGGATGGACTGGTGTTTCTGGTTGCCATGTTTCTGCTCCGATTTGTGCTGGGATTGTTGGATTAGTTGCAGCTCAGCGCACACATCACGATGCATTTCCTCGATGCACGCCTCATAGGTAGCCGTATCCGTTCGTTTGGGTTTGATCGGATTACGCTTTGGCTGACGGCTGAGAACATGCTTTTTGGCTATCTGCGGCGCATTTGCTCCGCCGGCCAAGCGGTTCTCGGGGTGCTGGTCATAATGGTCCTCCTCGATCTGGCTATCACTGTTATCATCCAAGAGCTGCTTGGAAATTTGGGTCTCGACATCCTGGTCACGTGACCGGACCATGCCGAGCCCATCGCTGTCCTTGGTGCGTATCTTATGGAATAGAGGCTTGGATCTTGTTCCATGCCTATGCGCAGCTCGTTCACCCCGCTCCGCGACCCGTTGCATATTGTAGCGCCTGACGGCGTCATTGATTGAGTCAGGGTTGGGAAACTGCGTGTATGATGAAAATGACGGCTTAGGCCAGATTAGTCCATTATTATACACTTACCTGAAACTCGTGGACATATGATTGCCCGAAGAGATTGCGATGTTTCAACATCTTTATATCTAATAAATGGTTGTCAAGAATGGAAACTGAAGGATTCTTTGAATACCTCGAAGTCTGTCCAGATTTTGAGATGATTTACAATGTTTGCGGTGGGTTGGGATATGTTGTAGTGAGAGACGGAAAAAAGTTAAATCAGAAGAAATTTTGAATATTTTACTTCCAAAAAATTTTCAAATAATGTTTAGTTGTTTTGCTTGACTGTGTATCACAAATCTGTCTCTCTATATCTCTCTAAATATTCACACCACAGCAGTCTGTGCTTAAAGTACAATTTGTGTAATATTGGAAGTGTTGAAATATGTTTAAGTTTAACAGCAACGATTAATACTAATCGATTAATATCGAAACTCTGGACACAAATGTTTTGTATTTCCCCTTTTTGCACTGTATGCTTCTAAGAAAATTTGCTCTCAATTCAATCAACAAGTAGAGACGCACTCGGGCATAATAAATATAATCCATAATTAGAAACTGTGCTGGACTCTTCTTTTTGCCTTGTTAATTTCCAGGATGCTGAAGAGTGA
Source organism: Drosophila kambysellisi (assembly GCA_035042185.1). Lineage (NCBI taxonomy): Eukaryota > Metazoa > Arthropoda > Insecta > Diptera > Drosophilidae > Drosophila > Drosophila kambysellisi. Next base: position 4,317,890 of record JAWNLS010001080.1, read on the forward strand.
ATTTTGAATAAACACATAAATCAAAAAATATCTAAGATTACTTTGAGCGAGTACAATTTTTTGCTGAAATGTAATTTTCAAAAATTTTTGTATAATCCTCAAAAATTTAGGCAGTGTTTCGCACTGGTTGGAAAACCGGTAGGTGTTATTGATGTAAATGTGTTAAACAATCCCAGAGATTGTATATATTCCTCATACAAATACAAATATGCATATATTATATGATCGGCAATTTGTTGAACTAAGTACTATATATATACATAAGTAAGATACATATATAATTTTTTTTTTTTTTGTATTTTGTATTATTGTTTATCCAAAACTGATCAAAGAGTCAAAAAAGGCTCTAAATGCTCTAAAGATTTGTTAAATTTAGAAAACTTACATAACTATATCAACATATACATAGGTATATGTACATTTACAAATGGAAAAAAAGAGCCGATGCGCACGAGAGTTATTTGTTTTTATTATGTTGGTGGAGGGGCCCAAAATATCGAATGACACCTATCGAAATGACGACCAGCTGGCAACGCCGCTCAGCTGGTAAGAACGCGTTGTTCACATCACATTTCGATAACAATGTATATCGGTCACAAATTGCGATATCAAACAAAACATATTGGCCGATCTTCTTCAGTGTTTTTAGTGCTGCACGTGTTTGATTCTAACATTTTTTTGAATATCCCAACTGTGCACAGAACTTCTGCAAATGGGTAAATTTCGTTCGAAATTGAAACGCCATGGCAAGGGCAAGAACTGGAGTAAGGGCCAGTCAGCCGTATCGAATCCGGACCAAATGAAACATCGCTTGAAAGCAAAGTCGCGTTTCTTTCAGCCAAATTTGAATCTGGGTAAGCTGAAGCACAAACAAACAATGTATGTATGTATGTATATTTATATGTGGTAATTTTTTTTGTTGCTATTTTTGCATACAGCTGCAACTGGCTCAGCCAACGGACTTACCATGGAGGCCGTGCACAAGCATGAACAGCGTCAGGCGTACAATGCGGAAACGACAACTGTCAACGATGTGGCCGGCAGCTTGATGTCCTTTACGCTGGACGATGATGATGGCATGTCGGGTAGGGGCACTGGCATTGGCAACGGCACACAGCCAGCCGGCACATTCAAGACCTTTCAGACATTTGCCTCGAACTACACCAGCTGCAGCAACATGAGCTTTAAGAAGCTACTTACCGGTTTTCGTGCATCCTCCGATTTGCACATGGAGATGCTGGCCATTTTGAGCGCATTGACGGAAATAATACGTGAACGTGGTGGCAACGAATCATCCACCGAATACTTTCTGCTCCTTATCAGTCAAATCGAGGCCGCCACAGAGGAGCGTGATATTATTGCCGGTGTTGCGCTCCTCTCGATGGGCATCAAGTCTGTGCCAGCACCAGTGCTGCGCAAGCGATTCGATCAGACAGCGGTCACAATTCAGCAGCTGCTGCAGCGTTTTATTGATTCCAGCAGCCAATCTGTTATACGCTATGTAAGTAAATGTATGCCATGAAAACGCTGCATGTTTTTCTCATTCATAATTTTAACTTTATTTATGTTGACCACTTTCAGCTGATTGGCTGTATGTCGGTGCTGTTGCGCGCCCTGGACTATGCGACCTGGTCGTACAGCTCCACATTTCAGTACTTTGATGCGCTGCTCGCTTTCAGCATTCACTCCAGGCCCAAAATACGTAAGGCAGCACAGCATGCGGTCGTCTCTATAATACATGGCAGCTGCTTTATGATGCCACCACAACCAGTTGCTAACGACGACGAGGATGGTGATGATGATAGTGATAAAAACAAGGAGAAGCAATTGCAGCAGCAGCCAAAGAACCATCCGGCCAGCAGTCGTGTGACGAAATTCTGTTTGGCCCAATTCAAGCCGGAGGTGTTGGCGAATCAACAGACGACCGTATTGTATACGTTGGCCTTGCTTAAGGATACGCTGGCCGGCTTTCGCACCGAGGACATACGCAAAGTTTGTGAGCATCTGCTGTCCATAATGACAGCGGCGAATGTGCTCGTCCGGACCAATTGCTTTCAAGCGCTGCACGCTCTCTTTCTCACGCGCAGCTCGAATTTGAATGCAACATTGTGCGCCAAACTATTGGCGGCCATACACGAGTATCGTCCAGATCGCAGCGATGTCCGGCAAACGCTTTCCTGGATCACGGTGCTCAAGGAGGGGCATCTACATTTGGCAACGCTCCAGCTCGATTTGTGTATGCCGGCGCTGCCACGACTCTTTGATGTGTGCACCACCGATCTGTGGATGTCGGAGCGCAGCGAACTTGTTGTCGGTGTGTCCAATTGCATTAAGGAGCTGCTGCAGGATTGTGTGGCGCGTGCCTGTGCCACCGAGCAGCTGGCCGATCAGCATCGCCAATCGGTTGCACGCATTATTGCCTCACTGCACAAGGTGCTCAATGCCCCATTCGGCGAGATCTCCAAATATGTTATACTCATATTCTCCATTGTCTTCGAGGCATGCGGCAAACACTTTGGGTAAGTCGAACATTAACTATTATTTTATTTTATTATTTATTTATTATATCTTTTATCATAAGCAGTGTGTGCGTCAGTCTTTGTAATTTAGTTTTAACAAGCAACAAGCAACAATCGGTCAATGGTGAATGATGAATGGCGAATGCGAATCATGAGTTGATCATTTAAGCATCCTTGTGCGATTTCATATGCACCATCAATGAGGACTTCCAGCGATATTTCCTGTGGCACTGGGAACATTCGAATACATTATTTGTGTGGGTGTTGTTCATATGCCGTTTGAGATCACTTAATTGAACGAATGATGAGGCGCAGGCATTGCACTTGAATGCCTGATCTTTGGTATGGAATCGCATGTGCAACTTTTGTTGGCATTGAAATTTGAACGTTTTCGGACAAAAGAAGCACACATATTTGCGTTGACCCTGGTGCTCATGTAGCTGATGGTGTTGCATATCGCGTTGGCAGACGAACCATGCGCCGCAAAACTTGCAGAATGTATCCAAATCTTTGTATGCATCGTCATCAAGGTTGTGCTTGTGATTCTTACTCATAGTTGTGTCCAACTTCACAAATGGCAGCGAATCGAAATTTTAAGTTTTTTTTATTAGCCCCAATTTCTTGTGCAGCTCCAAATAATGTAAAACAAGTCACACAAAAACAAGGTGTACCCAGTTAGTGGCCTACTTGGATTAGACACACATACATACGACGAATTATTAACATTGACTTGCTTAGATGATCTTACGAACAAACATCTCTCTTCTGGTAATTACAGAGCGGAGCTGATTCCATCGCTGGCGACAATTGGCAAACGATATGAGAGCCAGGGCGCTTTACGTCTGCAGATTGAACACACGCTGATTAGTGCCATTAAGGCGCTCGGGCCGGAGCTGGTGCTGAGAGCGATACCGTTGAACGAGCCTGGCGGCGGTGTGTGCCTGGAGCGATCCTGGCTGTTGCCGCTGATGCGTGAGGGCGCCAATGGGGCGAGCCTGCAGTTTTTCAAGGAATATGTGGTACCGCTGGCCCTGAATAGTCTGGCTAATTGGCGCAAGTTTGCCACCGAGGAGAAGGAGAAGGACCTCAACAAGGCGCATATCTATGAGCTATTGTGCTGCCAGCTGTGGGGTCTGTTTCCGGGCTTCTGTCGCCAGCCCCGCGATCCGGATTATTTGTGCAAATTGGCACCCACATTGGGCGATGCACTGCAAAACAATCCCGAGTTTCGTGCACCCATCTACGATGGCCTGCTCGAGCTCCTTGACGAGAGTCAGAGTGTCGAATGCCATGCGGCAATTGGACAATATGCACGCAATTTTCTGCCGCGTCTCTTCAACATCTACATACAGAAACCAACCGGCAGCTACGAGGCCGATCAGCGTAAACGTGCCCTCGACGTCATACGTTTATATATAGCGCGTACGCCGGCCGATGTTCAGGCGCAGCTCTTCGAGAGCGCCCAAAATCAGTTGGCGGGCAGCGCTTTGGCCAGTTTCGAGTACGATGCCTACTTTGACATCAATGCGGCAATTGTGCGCGTCCAGAAGTGTCGTGGCATCGAGGCCTATTTCGAGAAATATATGGCGCCCGTGTTGCGCAACGATAAGTCCAAGCTGGTTGCCCGCGACGAGCAAAAGATGAAGAAACAACAACGCAAGACTTACGAGTGAGCACAACAAAAGCATATATACAATATATATATATATAAATATATATCTTTCAGATTGCTGCGTGAGCTGATGACTTCCGCGGAGCCCTCTTGCCAGAAGTTTACGCGCAAAAACTGCCTGGCATTGCAGCAGATCCTATTGGAGGCCTTCAACACGACGTGCAGCGTCTGTCAGGCATCACGTCTGCAGTAAGTTCTAATCTCAAGTTTTGATTATTGACACCACACGTTTACTAAACATTTGCGCACAGCTGTCTCAAATCGCTGCTGGACTGCCGCAGCAATCTGGCGTACAACGATCAGCTGGTGATGAAGGCCATTCCGGAGGCAGTGCTCAATTACAAGGAGTTCTCGACGCGCAAAGAGCAGGTGGCCGAACAGCTAATCAAAGTGATTGCTAATCTGTATCAGGAGGCGGGCAAAATCAATGAATTCGTTGACATTTTGACCGCCGGCTTCACTGGCGACGAATCCCTGGTAACCAACACAATTCTCGCCTTCCGAGCAGTGCTGCAGCAGCAGGGCCAATATCTAACTGTCAGCACACTGGAGTTTGTGCTGCAACAGGTGTCTGTGTTTCTGGTGCAGAAGTCACGACACCAGGCCGAAGCAGCCGTCGCCTTTCTCATCACATTCATCAAGGTGATGCCCATACCGCTGGTGGCCAATCACCTGGAGACGATTGTAAGTGACGCTATTTGAGACGGGGGTACGTTTACGACTAATCAAGCGAATCTCTTCCAGATGCGTTCGCTATCGGCGATGACAAAGGACACGAAACGCTATTGCCGCATACAAATTGGCTACTTCCTGAAGAAGCTGTGCAAACGCTTCAACACAGAGGAACTGACACGCTTTGTGCCTGGTGACGATGAGGTCACCCATCGCCGGCTCAAAAAGATACGCAAACAGATGCGACGCGACACACGCAAAAAGCAGAGCGAGGAGGCACAGGCCGACAGCTCCGACGAGGAACTGGCCGGTGATCTCGAGCAGAAGACCTACACGTAAGTGTCAATGTCAACTATCAAGTTGAAATCAGCACCCAGACTCAATTATCGCATCATATTTGCAGCATCGATGACATTTTGGCTGATTCGGATTCCGATTTGCCGGAAGATATGGATATGGATATGGATGGCTCCGCGACCAAGAAGCGCGAAGCCAAATCAAAATTGAAGTCCAAGCAAGCGCGCAGCACCTACATACGCGAGGATGACGATGAGATTGTCGACCTGGCCGATCTCAAGTCCATTGGCAATGTGCTCAGTAAGCCGCAAGCTTTGTTATTCAAATACCAAAGTTTTAATATCGTAATCACCTTGCAGCAAGTGGATCACCTGGAGCGCCAGCCACGGCGAGTGGCAAACCGCAGTCCAAATCCAAGCCACAGCTGGTCAATGGTGGCTTCAAGACCGCCGACGATGGTCGTCTTATAATTAGCGATAAGGCGCTGCGAGGTCATGGAAAAAATAATGATGATGATGATGGCTCCGACAGCGAAGACGCATCGGTGGACAGCGGTCTTGAGCCGGGTAATATTGGCAATGCCAAGCGTGGCATGGAGGAGGACTCCAGCGATGAGGAGGAACTGCATCAGGCAACTAGTGCTAAGCGCAAGCGTCAGGCCAGCGATGCATTAAGCATGCGCTCGGGCAAAACGAGCGCCAGCACACGCAAGGGAATACATCGTCCACTTGGTGGCGGCGCAACAACAGCCACTGATGCCATGTCTATGAAATCTGGTGGCGGCGGCGGTGGCGGTGGACACTCAAGGCAAGCGGGCAGCGAGTACACAAGCAAAAAGGCCAAGGGCGACATGAAGCAGCGCGGAAAAATGGATCCATATGCCTACATACCGCTCACAAGGAATACCCTAAACAAGCGGTAAGTTTGTGTACAACTGAAGATTATATCCTGAATTGCATCCAATTAATTGTTGTTATATGCCCAACTGCAGCAAACGTGCCATGAACTCACGCAAGTTCAAGAGCGTTGTCCGCGGAGGTGGATCTGGTGCTGGGGACACATCAACTGGCGGCGGCGCATCACGTGGCGGTGGCCGTGTGGGCAAGAGCTACAAATAGTGCGGCGGCGTCATAAAGATAATTTGGATAATACTGTATAATTTGCTGTTATTTTGCTTAACTCTATCTATCTCTCTCTCTCTTTATATATATATATATATATGTGTGTGTGTTTATATGCTATAAAAAGTGAAATGAATGTATCTGAGGATTGCTGTTGGGGGGATTGTAACTGGAGGAGAAAATAGACGCATCCACAAATTATATATGCAATATGCAATCATTTAAAATACTACCTTGTTTTATTCAACATTTCGAATACTGGGTGCACTTTTAAAGATCCGATTTTGAGATATAGTTATGCATATAACTAATATGAGTTCCATGTGGGAATTTAGAGACTGGAACAGGAACAGCAAATTGGGGAACGTTTCATTGGAAGTTTCAGTTAAAACTAAATTGATGCCAATTTGGTGAGGTTGGTTAACTTATATTATTTAGCCCAAAGCTTCTTGAACTTTTGTTCATAATAAATTTATTAACCTATATATTCACTACCTTTACTTATCAGATATATTTATGCACATACATATATATTTGTAGTAGGCTTATGTGTTTATTTGACCTGGTTATTTATTTATATTAAATTAAAATATTTAAGGTATTTAGGCACAGTCAATATCCTATAGTTGTATTATGCATATATATGTACATGTATATGTATATATATATATATATATATATATCTGTTTAGCTACCGTTTAGTTTGAAGAATTGTGATCTTCCAGTTTTGTGATTAGAATTTTGAATTGTGTATTAAAATTTGTTCGAAAGCCAAAAGTCATTCGCGATTAAAGTTGATCAACTTAATTATATATATACATATATATAGCTATGAGATATACATATGTAAGTTTTAGTTGAGTTTAGTTTGTAAGCCAAATGTTTAAATGCTCTCGAATTGTTTTTCAATATGCGTGCGCTCCCATTCACCGCTGGGATCCAAACCCGACATGGTCTCCTCAATGAAGTGCAATTTGTTATTGGCATCGATTAGAATGAGGGAATGGGTCCGGCTGCCGTATCCGTGCTCCTCGATGTGCACGTTTAAGGCGCTAAGGTCCTGGCCCCAGCTGGGGGCACGTCGCTTTAGCTCCCCATCTGGCCAGAACTTGTGCTTGTTCTTGAGCAGCTGCAGCAGCTCAGCGCTCAGTGTGGCCACATCCGAATGGCCATGTTTGCTCACAATCTGTTCGAATTGCGTCTGGCCATGGCGCACCTTCTCGAAGGGACTGTCGGGTAGACTGTTGCCAAATCCATAGCATTGTCCCTGCTGAAAAGTCGCCAGCGTCGGTGGCACATTGCTTAACAGTTTAATCTGTGCCGGCTGCGTGGAGTCGCTACAATTAAATAAAGACAGATCAGTATTGACGAGTATTGGGCATCGATTGGATCAAAATCAGAGTCAGAACTTGGGCTTACCCAATCTCAATGGAAACAAAATTGAAGGCACTGTAAATGTTGCAGTCGGCCAGCAGATGCTGATTATAATTGTTAATGTCGTGTTGCACATCCGATTGACGCACATAGTCCGCCACGATCATGCCGCGTCCTAATAAGAAATGTTTGTTATTTGATTGGCGCTCTTTGTTCGGGTTGCTTTGGCAGCAGTTGTTCTTGGTTAAATTATGCGGTTGCAAAATGTTCTTGTGCGCTTCGAAACAAACAAAAAATGTGTGCGTTATCAGTTATGAGCGGGAAGGGAAACAGATGGTATAAAATCATAGAGTAAGTTTGTCCGACAGGTGACAGGCGGTAGGCAAAGATTGTGTCCCTGCGAAGCCGCTTTATGCCTGGCTTCAACCTTCTAATCGATAGCGATGGCATGGATCGTTTCCATTATGTATGCTTGACATTAACAAATCATTGGCAAATCATTGAATATTAAAGTGGATGTCAAACAACATCGTAATGCACAGATTGTGATAAGTTGTGTCTTGGAATAAATTAAGTGTGATTTTGCAATTTGCTGATCAATTTCCAAGCGTATCCAACTATACGATGAATAAAATGTGTATAATGGCAACTAGTTGGAGGACTGTCAGTGAGTTGAATGGAGTTGAAAGTTGCGTTTACCGACTGCATTGCGTGGCTTTGGCTCCCCCGTCAAATTGAGCAGTGCGCCCAACTTAAAAATGCCACCTTTGCTGCCAATGGCCAGCCAGGTGCCACCCTCGCGTCCCGGTTCCAGATCAATGCCTGCAAAATTTGTAATTTAACTTAAATTTACCAACACGTTTTAATTAGCTTACCTCCGTAGCAATGCTCGGCATTTGACCATTTGGCGGCTGTTTGTGTGTCGCGGGCAAAGAACTCATCCCGATTGGAGGCCAGGATGAGTTTGTAGCCCGTTGGTGTTGGTTTCGAGTTGGCATAAAAGAATATGACGCACATCGTTTGAGGCTTTGAATTTGACTAGCTTCGGTTTTCACGTTCAATGTGAATACATTTTAAGTGGAGCGATGGCTACGGCTAAAGTCTCAGTTCCAGTCTCTTTGTTGCTTTGTTCCCATGTTACAAATGTTTTATCAGTCAAATTATCGCCGCTTTGAATAATCTTATCCGTTTTGTGTGTATTTTGTGGCTGTTGTGTGCCACTTGCCCTCTTAATTTACGATTCGCAATCAAACGGATAAATATGGCTATGTGACCAGACGAAAATCAGATGACATAAGGCTATAAAATTATGTCAACACATGCATATGTATTTAACTTAATAATTTATGTTTTTAATTTGCATTGATCAGCTGTTTATGTTTGCCAACTGGTCAACAACGTATGTCTATCGAAGTCGATAAGACGCATATCGATAATTGTGAATTGTGATTGTCCAGCCCTTGCCACATTGGCCATCTCTCAACAGTCTGGTAGCACTACGCAACCAGTTGAATGCAGCAAAAGGGCAAGCGTCTTACTGATATCCCATCAATTATTTTCCTTCTTTCTTTTTTTTTTCGTGTGCAAAACGTGTTAACACTGTCGCAACATATACGCAACGGTCGTGGATGCAACTGGGCACAGTTTAAGCATGAAATGCATGCACGCCAAGCCAGGCTGAACAGATATCGAAACAATTTCAAGGCAGACACAATTATACCGAACACACACACACACACACGCACGCGCTCGCACACATACACGCGCAAAGCGTGTATTGAAGAGAAACCCCAACACGACAATAACAACAAACACAACGTGAATAGTGAACAATAATAATAATAATATACATATATCAAGGCATATGGAAAAAGCGACAGGAGGCTGGTGAACGAAACAACACAAACGAACTGTCTTCGTTCCTGCGTCAATCGTGAATAAAAAAAGAAAAAAAAACAAAAAAAAACTATTGTCACTAAAAATAGCAATAAATATACAGCGAATCCGCTGCCGCTGACGTTGACGTCGTTCGGACTTTGGGTTAGCCAAGTTTGTTGATTAGTTACCGCTAGCCTGTTGGCCCAGTAAGCAGCGCAGCCGCTATAAACAAACAAAAGAGACACAAAATAAACAATACATATTATTTATATATAAAGTGCAATTATAATATAGCGTTCAGTATTTGTTGTCATTTTTTTTGTTGTATTTTTATTTTGTTTGTCAACACACAAAATACAAAATAGAGAGATAACAAAGTATCACAAAAACAAAACCCAAAAACAACAGCAACAAGAACGCGATGCTATTAAAATTTACAAAAACCAGTGGAGCCGGCGTCGCGGGTTCCGGTTCCAGTTCACCAATGCAGGCGACCACAACGTTTGCGACGCGCGGAGGAGGAACAGGTTTGTTTTTTTTTTTTGACTTTTTTCTATTTTTGTTTTCTTACATATTTTCTTATTTCTACATATTTTTTAACTTTACTTGGCACTTATGTACCTTTACCTTGAAAGATACACAGATACATATTTATGTTATGTCTATATGAGAAACTGGCAAATAAATGATTTTGATTTTGATAACGAAACATTGCAACAGCAACAACAATGATAAACAAGAGAAACATCAATAATAGTACTAATAGACTCTTGTTCGCCACTGATTGACGCAACACAGAGAGGAGAGGGACACGTGAGAGCGTCAGCAGCGTTGCACAGTGGCTTAAATCGATCACTTTCGAATCACTTCACTTATTTACATTTGACCACTGTACGATTATGTTGTCCCACTGTGCGACATCGTCTGCAATGTTGGCAGAACTTTCGGCTTGTACATAAATACATATGAATATGGATACTATTCTTGGACGGGGGTGGCAATTTTGTTTGCGTAGGCCACTCGACACACGTGGCAACAACAACATAACTTGAGCACACAATACTGTCAATTCAATTGAATCAATCTATGAAATAGCACGACCATAAAATACCCTATAAAACTTGACGTTTACAAAAAACAAACCCACATATATGTAGAGGAAAGAAAACAATTTATAAGAATGCTTTCCTATTCATGGCTCGATTAAAGTTTTCTTCTTATTGCTGCTATTGGTGGCAAGCATTATACATTATACATGATATCCGTTGGGGGAGTGCTTGTGGGTGGTGCTGTTGTTGATTGCTAATGTTAATTGAATACAATTTAATAGTTTGTACAAGGTCGTGCCAGGAAGTGGACCCCCCCTGGTGCGCACAACCAAACTAAGTCCTTGACTATCCGATACCAATGCCAACAACAAAAACAGCAGCAGCAACAACAATGATTGAAAAAAACCATCCTTGTGGCTAAGCTGGCAAACGCAGGGGAGTGTCTAATTCACTTGAATCCTTGCCATGTATCCGTATATACATGGCCAAGCCAAGGGAATTGCAGTTTGGCGGCCATCCTAAAGTGTTATTCGCTTTAGTATATATCTGGCGTTATCCAAAGATATTTATTGTGGCATATTTGTGTGTTTATCTTGTGACTTCGATTTCGAAGTTTAATTTTTTTAGTGCATGTATAATAAAGTGCGTCATCATGATTTTTGTTATTCAAAAATTATGGAAAGCTTAAGAAGTTCTCTGATTCAGTGTTTTATCCGGTTATCGATACCGATATCGAACTTTATAACTTTTGTATTACTCACTACAGTGCATATTCGTGATACTGAATTTGACAGTAATACCCCCCCATTACAAGTCCGGGTATTTTTCTATGTGGCATGTTTTGTTGTCTATCATTGATAGCTCTGCATTCTACGTAATTCACATAAAATTCTCACATACGGGAAGACTTAACCATTAACTTTGTTTGTATGTGTATGTGTGTGTGTGTGTGTGTGTGTTAGTTTGTGTGCCAAGTCTCGTGACTTGACTTAGTCAACAGATCAGGCCAACAGACGACGCTATTAACCTGCACAGCTCTACGGTTTGTCATCTGCTTATTAAATGTAATTTTCTGCTCTCTAGATTAGTTAATGATCACAGGGGTGTTGGGGCGCCCTTTGCCCTCGAGGAGCATACCAACTGCATAGATACCCTGTTTTGTAATGTAATAATCATAACAATAAACTAATAGCTTGGAGTTAACGTCAACTTGAACAGTTCGTTTGGGTTTTAATTTTATAGAACCAGAAACCAGAAACTAAAATCGTAAAATCGTAAAATCGTAATTAAAAATCTTCAAATCTTTTGTTACACATTTTGTTGCTGATGTTGTTGAAATTTCGACTCGATTGAAAGATTTTTGCGAATTAGAAACAGTTTCCAATTTCGCATTTTCAACATTCGTTATATCAGCAAATTTGAAAAGTAAGTGTTCTGATAGAATTAAGAATTTAAGTAGAGTATTTAGCAATCGGTAGCTGCAGCTTTTCACTTGTCTCCATTTGAGAAGAGAGTATAATAATTTCAAGCTGGCTAATCAATCTAATTGTGCGACACACAATTATATGTCTCTCATTCTCTCTTACCGCCATTTTGTTCTCCAAGTAGTGTGCAATGTACACACACACACACATATATATATATATATATATATATATCATAGTAGTGCTTCATCATAAAATGCTAATTCTCAATATTTTTTTATATCAGTGCTTCTTTATAAAATGCTGATTCACAATATTTTTTATAACGCCAGATTTCAGATTTTCCGCTTGATTTCTTAATTAATTTTAGTTTTCCACATATCTTCTCAGGCTAATTTGTTTGTAATTTGTACTTTACTTATTCCATTTTTTTTTTCGACTTTGGACTGTTTTGGATAAATGTCTCAATTTAAGGCCTATTTGCTTTATAGTTTATAGAGTAAAATAATACAGTTTTAATTTTTCCTGTTTATTTAAAGGATTCGATGAAAATGTATATTTTGCAAAAAGCGAGAACTCTTTAAAAATCTTCTTGATCAAAATTCTGTTCTACCAGAAACAACAAGTGGTCAAAAATACTTTAATTGTACTATTATTGAAAAAAAAGCGTTTGCAATATCGCATCAATTTTTTCTATATTTTCACTGTATGTGGTACTATTATTTTGAACGCAGCTGTACAAATACATATACATACCTACACCTGTGTATGTATTTGTTTTCGGCGAGCCCACCTCAATTAAATTGTTGTTGTGCTAAACTGACGCTGGGAGCTGATGTGGTTTTTGTTGTTGTTGCTGTTGTTTTTCTTGTTGTGTGTCGTTTGCGTTTGCGTTGTTTTTGTTGTTGCCATCGTCATATGAAAGTCGGCAATGCATCATTAGATATTCGTATATCTTCCTCTTCTCCTCCTGCTGCTTTGTTATTGTTATTGTCTCTATTATATCTATTCTATATCTATTCTATCTATTCAACAACAACAAAAACTCGGCGTCTAAACAAAATGATTAGTGATTGTTGCTGCTGTTGTTGTTGTTGTTTTCTATTGGGTTTTACCTAGTGTTTTTTCAACGAATGAATTAAATACTATAATCCAGCTATCAGTTACCCTCTCAACACAAATATTCACTTACAAATGGAGACTAGAGGAAGAATATTTTTTATTTCAAACTATATTTTTCGATTTTAATTTATTTTTTGATTTTAAATCAATAGATATTGCATTTTTATTTAAAGTAAGTAATATTAAGCAAAATCTGTTCAAATCTGTTATTTAAACTTAAATGTTTTACGATTTGCCAATTTTCATTGTTTGTTCATATTCTTGAAGACAATAACTAAATTTTTTTTTAAGATTTATAAGTTTTTCATGATGGTCGGTTAAGATTTTTAATTCGATTTTTATACACTAAAAATTAATGTAAAATAAGGTTGTAAAATGCAGAAGGAAGCGCCAGTTACCTCCATATAACTATATATATTTTCTTGATCCGCTAGGTCGATCGGTCGATAACTGTCCCGCTATAAGCAAATCGATACAAGTCAATATTTCCGATATCAATAAAATACACAATGATATATATATATATATATATATAGATTTAGATGTAACACACATGGAGTTAGAATCGCCTGCAAGAAATTGCATGCTTCGCTCTGATATAATATTTGTTAGTAATTGTTGTAGTTGTTGTTTATATGAACATTCAATTTCATTGCCTTGCTCGATTATTATACCTTAACAACAACAACAACAACAACAACAATGACAAGAACAATTGTCTAGACTTAAAACGCAAGGCTGCAAAATGTTTCTTGGAAATATTGAAGGCAACAACAGAAAACAACGCTACGTTGAACATTCTGTCTATTATAAAGTCCAATTGGGATTGGATGCCCCGGAAATGCCTCTGAAATGAAAAGGTGATCGATGCAGTTTTGTGATTCCCCCGCGTAGCCGGTTTAATAAGCGCATACCTATTGCGAGGCATTCGATAAATGAATTGAAAAAGTCATTTGAATCGACTTTGTAGAATATTCTGATAGATGCCAAAGAAGAGCAAAACTCCTTGGTAAAAACTCTCTTTTCTTTTGCCGAGTGACGCAAACGGAAGTTGCGAAATGTTGTGACGTCAATTGTTAATAATCCTCACTTCGGTGCTAATTTGTTAAATTAATTAATAATAATAATGAAATGGCAACGACATAGAGTCGATTCGGACTGGATATGGTAAACAAGTTTTTAACGAAAGCAAATAACACATTCCTCACTCAAATAACTCATAAATATAATAAAACATATTAAATTTTTCTCTTCAAGTGTATTGTTTATATTGATATTGCAATGTTTCCCGTAATGCCAATTTAATGATAATTTTCATTATAGAAAACAACAATTTTTAATAAAAGTTTATTGATGCGTTAATGATGTTGTGCAACTCTATGTAATAGTCGCAATTTGTAAGATATAGCTTTGTTAAATAACCAATTACCCAGCAGTAAGCTCAAGCAGTGTCTGGTAGTCGAGCTCTCTCGACTAGGGCATTCTTACTACTTATGTTATATATAACATTGGGGGAGTTTGAAACATCAACAAATAAAGAAAGAGACAAGCAAACATAACTAGTAAGAATGCCCTAGTCGAGAGATCTCGCCTTCCAAAAGATATATATATATATATATATATATAAATAAATATTTGTATATCTAGTTGTTTTGTTGCTTATTGTTGTCATTTAATTTGGCCAACCTTGAACCCACGTCAGATTCGTTCATTAAAATAATAACTAAAAATCGAAAAGTATCGCCCCTTTTATATGTACATAAATTATCTTTAACATCATCTATCTATTATTTAATATTTGTGTGTATATTGTTTGTGGTATGTTTTTTAACAGCTGTTGTTTTTGTTGCTGCAGTTTGTTCATCTTAATATTTTGTTGCCAAAGATTGACATTAGATTCACAAATTTATTGTGCTATTATTTATTGAAATGTGGTTTACCGACTTTCATTTGAATAATGATTTGTACCTTACCTTAGTTTTACATTTATATTTTAGAAAGTAATCGTCCTTAAACAGAGATATTTAAAAGGACTGCGCAACAAATAGTTTTTTTTTTCAAAATCTATTCCAACACACGAGTACTCAACTAACTCGAGTAGTTTACTTTATTTATTTGCCTCTTTAGGCAAAAGCCAAAAAAAACAATACAAAAAAAAAACAAGATAGAACGTTGCAGTCGGACGTAACCGACAGCGAAATACTATTATACCTTCATTTGTAAACAGTTAAGAAATACTTGAATTGCGGGTGTCATAGGCGTTTATCGTTTTTTGTGGGCGGGAGTGGGCGTGGTCCAAAATTTTTTACACATTTATGAAAGGTGTTACTAGCAATATACCTTTAAAATTTGGTGACTAAAGTTTTCAAATTTCGTGAGATATATGGGTTTATCGATTTACACCAACAGGTGTATCGGTCTAGGTAGGTGGAGTGGGCGTGGCCATCCAATTTTTATATCGATCTTTGGGGGAGTTACCAGTAACATACCTGCAAAATTTTGCGACTCTAGCTTGCAAATTACGGCAGATATGCGCATTTTAAATTTCTAGGGACGAAGTTCCTGTGGGCGGCGGATGTGGGCGTGGTCCAAAAATTGGTATGCCAATCTTTGGAGGAGGTTACCAGCAAATTACCTTTCAAGTTTGGTTACTCTATCTTCAAAAAGTTCGGAGATATACGGAGTTATCGATTTACAATCGGAATTGTCGATTATAGTCGCAGGTGTGGGCGTGGCACAACAAATTTGCTATCGGTTCTTAAAGGCGACTACGAGTAATATACCCACCAAATTTGACGTTCCCTACTCAAAAACTGCGGAAGATATAGCCATTTGAAAATTTTAGGGGCGCGAGTGATGGGAGCGTTGGAGGTGGGCGTGGCACATGCCGATCTTTCAAGGACCTCGCCAACAACCTACCAACCAAAATTGTTGACTGTATTCATTAAATTGTAAGATATATGGGGACTTATCGATTTGCTAAAATCGAATTTATCGATTTGCTAAAATCGAATTTATCGATTTTCTAGCTCCCTCATAGACGTAGGACCAAACACAAGACACTTTAACTTTTGAGGGTACTTTTCAGTATACGTTCCAAGTTTCAAGTCTCTATCTCTAAGGGTGTCGGAGGAACGCGCGTTCATACAGACGAACAGACGAACGGACGGACAGCATGACGGACATTGCACAAAACCAATATACTATTATACCTTTTTGGTATAATAGTATAAAAACAAGTAAGAAGGCTGTAGTCGAGTGAGCTCGACTACCATATACCCTGAACCAAGCTTTAAATGCATTATAGGTTTATCGTTTTTGGGGGCTGGAGTGGGCGTGGCCCGATCTTAGTAATATACCTTCTAAGTTTGGTAACTGTAGCTCTTGAATTGCGGGAGATACAGGCATTTATCGTTTTTTGTGGGCGGGAGTGGGCGTGGCCCAAAATATTTTGGATTTCGATCTTAGTAATATACCTTCTAAGTTTGGTAACTGTAGCTCTTAAATTGCGGGAGATACAGGCATTTATCGTTTTTTGTGGGCGGGAGTGGGCGTGGTCCAAAATTTTTTTTACACATTTATGAAGGGTGTTACTAGCAATATACCTTTAAAATTTGGTGACTTAAGTTTTTAAATTGCGCGAGATATATGGGTTTATCGATTTACACCAACAGGTGTATCGGTTTAGGTAGGTGGAGTGGGCGTGGCCATCCAATTTTTTTATCGATCTTTGGGGGAGTTACCAGTAACATACCTGCAAAATTTTGCGACTCTAGCTTGCAAATTACGGCAGATATGCGCATTTTAAATTTCTAGGGACGAAGTTCCTGGGGGCGGCGGATGTGGGCGTGGTCCAAAAATTGGTATGCCAATCTTTGGAGGAGGTTATCAGCAAATTACCTTTCAAGTTTGGTTACTCTATCTTTAAAATGTTCGGAGATATACGGAGTTATCGATTTAAAATCGGAATTGTCGATTGTAGGCGCAGGTGTGGGCGTGGCACCACAAATTTATTATCGGTTCTTAAAGGCAACTATCAGTAATATAACTACCAAATTTGACGTTCCCTACTCAAAAACTGCGGAAGATATAGCCATTTGAAAATTTTTGGGTCGGGGGTGATGGGGGCGTCGGAAGTGGGCGTGGCACATGCCGATCTTTCAAGGACCTCGCCAACAACCTACCAACCAAAATTGGTGACTGTATCCATTAAATTGTGAGAGATATCTGCAATTTACTGCTATCGGAAATCTAAATGTATCGATAATTCAGAAACTGAGGCAGTTATCGATAAAATAACGCAAACTTGATCTGGGCCTGGTATACGAGATCTTATATTCCAAATTTGAAGTCTCTAGCTCTTATAGTCTCTGAGATCCGCGCGTTCATACAGACGGACGGACAGACGGACAGACGGACAAGGCTATATCAACTCGGCTGTTGATCCTGATCAAGAATATATATACTTTATGGGGTCGGAGATGCTTCCTTCTGCCTGTTACATACATTTGCACAAAACCATTATACCCTTTTTACCCATTTTTAATGGGTTCAGGGTATAATAAATAAATAATAAGACTCGAGCAAAAGAAAAGAAAGTAAATGTCGAGACGCGTCGATTGGGCCCAGCCTTCAATAAATACCAAATCATGCGCCCGGAGGCGGGGGTGGTGGGGTTTTGGGGGGCATAAGAATAGGGGTACAAACCAAACGCATGCGACGTCAATTTTAATAAGCACACCAGACCAGACCAACTGCGAGTTGCGTTGTCAACTGGCTCTTATTCTCTATCTCTCCCTTTCTCCTCCTCCCCTCTCTCTCTCTCTCTCTCTGTCTCTGTCTCTGTCTCTATTATTGTGATATCTGACAAAAGCTAACTGCCCATCATTTAGATATACAAGTGCCGAATTTGCTGGCTATTGTTGCTATATTGCCAATACCCTGTAAATAGGTAACATATATATATGTACATTTGTAGGTAATATAATTTATATCTATGTATATATATCTATATCTATGTATATATATCTATATATATTAACACCTTGTCAGCATGAACATGTTAATTGCAATCACAATTAAAGCTATGTTCATTAAATTTTGATATTGATTTAATTGATTTTCATTCTTATATTTTCGTTTCATTCGAATATATTTATGTTTCACTAACCTACAATTAACTAATTAATTAACCCTGAAACTATTGATTATATCTACGAAGTACGAATTATAATTCGAATTATAATTTTCTGACATCCCTTGTTTTATTTTCATAAATAATGGGCATGAATGATGATTATAGGTAGTTTATAGCGATGATTCGCGAAAATGTTCACGTGACTCCGAATGATGGGTGTGTAGATAGATATGCACCGATCGCCCAGTCACAACTGATAAATGTATGTTTTTTTATGCTTACATATAAACATTCAAAGGTGCATAATTGTTAACTGGTTACGCCCATTTAAACCTAATCAATTGGATTTGTGTCAAGTCCCATAACCATAAATATAGCTGAGAGACAGCGAACTGCGACTGCTGATCTCTTTCGATATAATTTAAAAAGGTTTACACAATTTTAATTGATTTAAAATAAAAACATGATTATTGCTATCGTTTCATAATGAATATGATTTGCCACACTGAACTTATCTTATCGTATTTCATATTTGGATGACTCAACACACAGAAATGTCGAAGAAAATAAGTGCTAAATAATATTTAATGGGCAAATAATTTATTGGCAAATACTAAAAACAAAAAGAGGGAGAACGTTGCAGTCGGACGTAACCTACAGCGAAATACTATGATAACAAGAAAATACTGTCCAAGTTTGCTTTTCAGATTGATATTATATTATAGGTAACCCTCCTTTGAAGTGTGACAACTGTAGCTTCTAAATTACGGAAGAAGGCGTGGTTGAAAAAAAATTAAAGAGAAGGTTCCTAATAATCTTCCTTTCAGGTAACAATAGCTCTTAAATTGCGGAAGATATGGGCCGTTATCCGTTTTTTTTGGGGCGGGAGTGGGCGTGGTCCAACATTTTTCTTTAGATTTTTGAAGGTTGGTACTAGCAATATACCTTTTAAATTTGGTGACTTAAGCTTTCAAATTGCGTGAGATATATGGGTTTATCGATTTACACCAACAGGTGCTTAGGTAGGCGTGAAGTGGGCGTTGCCATCCAATTTTGTATCGATCTCTTAGGGGAGTTACCAGTAATATACTTTCAAAATTTGGTGACGTCCGAGGTGGGCGTGGCATATGTCGATCTTTGAAGGACATCGCCAACAACCTACCTAATCAAAATTGGTGACTGTATCCATGTGGCTTTATCGATTTGCGAATATCGATTTTCTAGCTCCCGAGTAGACGTAGGACTGCAACCTTGACACTTTAACTTTTGAGGGTACTCTCAAGTATATGTTCCAAGTTTCAAGTCTCTATCTCTAATGGTGACGGACGGACATTGCACAAACCCAATATACTATGACACCTTCAGTATCATAGTATTAAAAAAACAACAGCAACCAAATTGTAAACTCCTTTTTAAACTCTCTCGCTACCGCTCTCCCTTTCTCTTTCTCTCTCTGTCTATCTCTCTCTCTCTCTATCGCTGTCTCTCTC
Organism: Drosophila kambysellisi; assembly: GCA_035042185.1. NCBI lineage: Eukaryota > Metazoa > Arthropoda > Insecta > Diptera > Drosophilidae > Drosophila > Drosophila kambysellisi. Next base: position 4,337,645 of record JAWNLS010001080.1, read on the forward strand.
TCACTCACACTTTTAATCTCTTTTCTTTTGTCAGTCTTTCTTATGTTTTAAATTTGTGTTTTGTGCTTCTAACATTTTGCGTTTTATAAAATTTCATCTGTTTGTTTACAACTCAGCAAATACAGACACACACACACACACATACACACAGTCTATTTTTTATGCGCAAGCGCCGCAAAATAGTAACAATAACAAAAGCAAATGGCAATAATAAAAGAAAAAATAAATAAATAAAAAAAAACGCTTCGCAAAACGCTCGCAAAACACGCTCAAGGTTGAAAAACTTTGTTAATTTTCATTCAGACGGGCAGAGGCTTTTATCTGATCACATTTAGAAATGTACATATGTATAAATATATATGTATATATATTTATACATATGTACAGACAGTGACAAAGGGAAAGACTACTTCTATGATTGTTGAGAGCTATAATTTGTTTGGAGACCTTCGTTATTTGTCTTATTACTGAAAAAAACTTGTTGAATTTGATTGAAATGCAAATTATATTTATATACAATGAAAATTGGGGCTGGATTTAGAAAACAAACCAAAAAAAACTGGGTATTTTTTAGTCGGACAGTTTTAAGGTGAATTTGCTGCTTAAAAATTTACTTTGATTTGTTTGCATTCCAATTATTACTGCTTGGTTGATTGACTGATTGATATAAATTCAAGTCAATACCTTAAAGTGTTGTGCTTCTTCTTTTTCTTTTTCTTTATTTTTATTCTCTTTCGATTTCGAGGCGCTACCCTGCCTAACGCGCACAATAACCGATAAAAAACCGCCTGTCGGCGGCGCATGAATGTCTCACGTGACAAGAAAACAAAAAACAAAAAACAAAAAAAAACAAAAACAAAAAAAAAATCAAAAATCTAAACCAAAAGCCACAGCAGCAATCAACAAGAGCAGCAACAGCAATTTATTTGAGATTTGTATTTGTATCTTTTGTTGTATGTGGCACATTTCTGTGAGTCGCGCGCAGCATTTGACAGTTGACAATTTCGATTTGCAATGTACGTCATAGTTATAGTTATCATATACAATAGACAATATACAATATACCGACTACATCCCATCCCCCATCGCATCACTCTTATGTTTCGTGATGAGAGAGTCCCCACCCCCCACAAACGTAGTAGTAATTCAAAAAAAGAAAATAATAGTATGAAAATAAAACTTTGCTCACTTGCTCCTGGAGCTGCAAAAGTAAACAAAATCTTATCAGCAACAAATAATTTGCTGTCGTCGTCGTCGTCGTCGTCGTTGTAGGCCAACTGGCTCACACTGCTCACGCCCAACTCATAAAGATACGGGCACAGTAAATATACATACATATACACATATTTAACATCTAAACACATACACAATTGAGGTTTGTCTCTCAACTCAGCCGTTTACCGTCTAGCGAATTTCACAACAAATCGCGAAATTTGAACATTGCTCGAAAATACACAAACATCCATCGATTTTTAGTATTCTTTTTTTTTACGTCTTAAAGAGTTTTTTTTTTCTTTCTTGTTTTGCACAAATTTTATTTACTGATGATACCTTTTTTTTTTTTTGTCTGACTATTCCACATTTGTGTGTTTAGAAGTCATCTTTGTACCTATTGTGTCTATGGCAGCTGTACGATATACTGACTCGATCATCTCTGATCAATTTACTGCCTTCAGCATAAAGACGAATATATATATAAAAGACTAAAAATTCAGAAAGATAAACATGGCTATATCGAGTCAGCTAGTGATGCTATTAAAGAATATATATCCTTCAATGTCTTGCAAACTTAAAAACGAAACAACAAAAAGAATACCCTATAAAATCATTTTTGGTATTAGAAAAGTTTCATACTCTTTTGAATGAAAAGATTGATTGCAGAAATTATATGTACACTAAAGTATTTCATATTCTAGTTCAAAGTTGTAAAAAAATAAATCTGTTAAATTTGCATTTTGATTTCTATAATATGTTTGCTTAAATCGAATTTTGCTGTTTTAATGACCCCAAATAAATCAATTGATAACGCAATTTTGTTGTTTACAAATTTATCAAAAACATAAAAAGAAAAAATCCGAAAAACATTTTGCGATATAAAAATAAAATATTTATTCAACATATCAATAGAAACAAAAATGTGCAGTTTTGATTTTCGTAGAATATCTTATTTAAATCCATAAAGGTAAACAAATAAAGTGTAAGTTGAGAAATTTAAATATATAAAAAAACGTTTAGGAATGTTATTAATTTGTTTACGTTAGTTTTGCATATTTAGGTTTAACCCACGGTTCTCTTAATTGGTAGCCGGATTGTTATGTTGGGTACGGGGAACCACACCACATTTAAATAATTTATTGATAAGTTTCTTAGCCCACTACAAAATATTTATATTATTTAAAATCATTTATTATTTATATTCATTAAATCTTGCACTTGTTATGGGATTTGTTGTCGTCACAGTTATTACAAGTGCGGCGTACGCCAGCAAAAAAAAAAGAAAAGAAAAACAGTAGACAACGTTTCATATCACCGCAATCAAAAAAAAAAAAAAAAAAATCAACAACTCTTTACACACACTATAAACACACACGCTTAGACACACTTACACAAAGCCTCAAGGCAGCCAGCATAAAAATAAACTATAATCTCTCTCGCTCAAACTACTTTAATAAACAAAAAAAATAAATAAAAAAAATAGAAAAAAAATAGACAAAACACCAAAGTAGTTAAAACCGGTCAAATTGCGTTCGGTTGGAAGCTCTGTGTTCGCCACGCCAGAGAATGTCGCTCACTTGTTGTTATTGTCCACTTTGAATGAATACCCTATCTGAAAGCACCGCAAAGCATATCAGCATATTAGAGTTATATACATGACACTTCCTCCGCCGTGCTTGACTGTTTCCTTTAAGTGTTTGGGATCCAGTTCAGTATTGGGTTGTCGCCACACATAATTCTATCCGTCCGGCCAAATAATGTTGAATTTATACTCATACTCATTTTTCGATATGAATATCCAATTTTTAAGTGTTCCAGGATGATTTTCCGTTGATCAATGGAAGTCCGTTTGCCCATAGTCCTTGTTGGCTTGTTGCACCCGAAATGCAGGAATAAACTAAACTGACTACGGAGGGTTGGTCTACTTATACCGAAAATATTCAACCCGACGAAAAAATCCGGGTTTTATGGTACCCAGGTGTCCATAATGTAACTGTTCCAAATAGGCTGGAATCATAAAATTAGGTACTTTTTTACATAACCCGACCTAGCGGGTGGGGAAATCCCAGTTTATTAGGGTCATATATTTATTTTGGTGGTTAATATATGTACCTGCCATCGGTCTTTGGAATTTTTGAAAAATCATTAAGCTGGTAGACACTGTATATATTCATGAATTCATTAGCTTTATAAATATCCGATCAGTATCATATATTGTTAGAGTGTTCCCTAGTCGAGTGTGCCTTTGTTGTTGCTACGCAGGTTGTTTATTTGTTGTTTATTTGTTTGTTTGTTTAAACTCTAAATTATGTCAATATATTTTTAGATTAATTAGATGTTTATCTGCAAGTTTATAAGTAATTACAATAATTAAGTGAAAATAATGTGAAACTATTACATATTCATAGGTAATTAAATTAAAGTAATTAACGCAAATACACACACACAAATCGAAAATCAAGGTTAAATATTGAAAACAGTCCAATATTTCGATTTAACTTTTATGGCTAATCAATCATTAACTTTGCTTGTGGATCACACCCCATTAATAAACATAACATGCGTACAACATTATTGTGATCCGTGTAGAATGTTTTTGTTTGAAATCATGACATCCACATTCTTATCCTTATCAGTTTGTAGATATTGAAGAGTAGCTAACACTTCTAACACGAACAACAACAAAAGACGCATTGGTTATCTGTTAGATATTGTCTTTATCTATGAGATCATATGATTATACCAGTTGTCTACTTGTATTTCTCAGAATGTGGCTCATACATAATGCATATATACAGTGGCTCGAAGCGAGATTCGAGCAGTGCCTAGCAAAAAATTGAATTGCCTGCCATAAACTCATTATTCAATATTTTTCAAAAATTCCAAAAACCCATGGCAGGTACATTTATTAACCACAAAAATGAATATATGACCCTAATAAACTGTGGTTTTTCCACCTGCTAGGTAGGGTTATGCAAAAAAGTACCTCTTTTTATGGTCGAAGCAGGTTTCGAGCAGTTACATTATGGACACCTGGGTGCCATAAAACCCGGATTTTTTACCTAAAGTTGAATATTTTCGGTATAAATAGACCAATCCTTCTAATTCAGTTTATTTATAATCTGCATCTCGGGTGCAATAAGCCAACAAGGACAATGGGCAAAAGGACTACCGTTGAACAACGGAAACTCATCCTGGAACACTTAAAAATCGGATATTCATATCGAAAAATAACTAAAATGGTCAATCTAAACACCTCAACTGTATTCTACATCATTTGGAGTTTCGTGGACGAAAATTGGACAGAGGACAAGGGCGGAATGGCACCAAACCCGATTTTCACCGGGCAGGACGAGCCGAGGATCATCAAAATTTGAAGGGAAATTTTAAGCTATCGGCTCAAAAACTGACTCAATAGGTGCAGGATGAAATAAGGAAAAAGACCAGTATGGGAACTGTGCTCCAAGTTCTGCACCACCATGACTTAAATGCCCGAGAACAACGGAAAATGAAATTTGTAAAAGCAAAAACATAGGGTCTAGGATGACGTTCTTCAAAATCCACTTGGACAAGGATTTGGAGTTCTGGAACACAATCATATTTGAATTTGAGTACAAATTAAACATTTTTGGTTCGGACGGACGGAATTATGTGTGGCGACACTCCAATACCGATCTGAGTCCCAAAAACTGAAAGGCAACAGTCAAGCACTGCGGAGGAAGTGTCCTGGTATGGGCATCTATCTCGACAGCCCGCGGCGGAAATTTTGTGTTCATTGAAACAACAATGGACAGTAATGTGTACTTTGATATACTAAAGGAAAATTAACTCCAAAGTGCCGAGAAGCTGGAAACCGATGTACTTTCCGGATCTACCAGGACAAAGACCCCAGGCATAAGGCCGGAATAGTACAGTCCTGGCTTATCTGGAACTGTCCCCATCATAATTCCACCGGCCCAGTCTTCAGATTTAAGTGTTATTGAAAATTTGTGAGCTCTGCTGGAAAATAACATCCGGGAACACAACATATCCTGCAACCAGGATCCCCAAAATGCTCTGCAGGAGGAGTGGAGCAGGATCAGTCCAGAAACTACCCGGAGGCTGGTATCTTCCATGATAATAAGTTAAGCGAAGTTGTTAAGGCTAAAGTATATCATACTAAGTATTAATATCCTTATTTAAGCTTTTGTTCGCCAAAAATGTAACTTTTTTAAGACTGCTCGAATTCTGCTTCGATATTTATTTTGGATATGTTTTTAGTTTTTGATTAATTTTAATTAATTAATTAATATTTTAATAAAAACTAAAGTTCCATTTAAAAAGTGATATAACATTAAACAAATTGGCATTTAAGCATTTTGCGTTTTTTTCTTTGTTTAAACTTTATAGCACTTTAAATTTTTTGCTAGGCACTGCTCGAATCTCGCTTCGAGCCACTGTATATGTATATATGTTCCTGTATCAGCATTGAACTAGTTGTTGGAATCAATTGATTTAGTTGTGTGTGTTTACAAATGTTCAACTAACGTTTAATTATCTTATGTCCATTTATCGAGATTTAACATTTAAGCTGCTTGTCAAATCGGAACTATAACCGTTAACCGTTAACCGTTTTGAAACTCAACAAGAACCACCAACTGAGACTGATATTATTATAAAGTAAAAACAAAAATAAAGAATAACGTTGTAGCAGAGTATATCAAACCTGAATAGGAATCGGAATTGAAACCGCATTTTTATCGATTAAAATTCTGAATTGGAATCGGAATCTGATATGATCTGTGTTCCAGCTCAATTTCCCCAATATATTCAAAATTGAGAAAGCACCGGAAACACTACCGAAATTTTGTATACTTTACGTACCAGAATCGGAATGGGAATCTAAATTCATTTCGGTTTGGCTCTTTGGTTTTCTAAATTACGAAATTAATTATATCGAGAATTAATTATATTGACTTTGGCCACGATTAAATTTAGAATCGATAAACCAAAAAAGTAAATCGAACACTTTTCAGATGTGATTTCGTGAATGTTGTGATGCTTATGCATACAAGAGTACATCATACATTACATACATACATACATACAGTTGATGTTTACTTTTCGAATTGAACAGAATTGTTAGCATAGCATGTAACATTAGTCTAAATTCCATGATAATGTTATATTTGCTAATATAGATTATGCAAGAGACCAAAAAATCTATTTGAATCAAGTTTGTGCGCTTATCAGCATTTAGCATTCGAGCTTTATTCCGATTTCAGGCGACTACAACAACAATGGAGATGGGGCTGGGAGGTGGGGGTGGGGGTGGGGATAATGTGTTAATGGTATCTTTTTATGGCATCATTTTTGCTATTCCCCTCTGATGCCACGTGATGCAAGTGACGACAAAGGGTGCGCATGTGAGATAGCCCGGAAATAATCAGAGGCATTCTCTCTTCATAATCGTAGCCGCAGCATAGTCAAAATACACACATTTATGTATGTATGTGTGTGTGTGTGTGTGTGTGTGTGTTATGTACAATTTGGATGAAATGATAACAAGCACGCGAGAAAACTAGTTTATTTTCAACTTAATACCCTTGCAGAAAGTATTTCAATACATCCATTCGTTTCAACAATAGAGCGACATGAATTATATATAAATAAATATACATACATATATATTACATAATTTTAGTGTTGAATGAATTGTAATTTATTTATATTGCATTTAATAAACCAGTCGAATCAAATCACAGTTTAAACTACATTCATTGAAATATTGAATTGTAATTTAAATGAAGAGTCGTAGACCTTTGTAGCTAGAAGAAGGTTAAGTGCTGAGTTTACTATTGCTTCTAATATTTTTTTTGATTATTTATTTTAGATATTTATATATTGATGATATATATATATATAAGACTTTTGACTCATTTAATACCCATTAGTTTGCTTAACCGAGATACTTAAACTATCTCAAACTCTGCTCCTTGTAAGTCAATCAATAAAGTTGCTGCTCTGATTTGTCCCACCACAAAATACCTCTAGAGCTTGAATCGACATTAATTAGAGTATCTTATCTTCGGCGCTACTGTTGTTTTTGTTTTTACATGCCTATCCGAGTTGGCAATCAGTTTTACCAATTCCGCAAACTCGTCAGTGGATCATCGGTGTTTCAATTGGATCATTGAGCAGTGCTTTTCTGCCTGCCTCTGGGGGATAAAGCACAATATTTGAAATAACTTAACGTATGGGGCTTATCAAAATCGAAATCTGAATCACAACCAAAAATCTACTAAGCACGTTCAAAATTCACACACACTCGAGGGTATATCTAAGTTCTCTAAAAAGAGAATGAGATACAAATGGATGAACATTTAACAAGATGCATGTGCACATTTACTTGCGTAAGCGTTCTGCATTTATTGGCCAACATGCAAGCCACGTGACTTAAAGCCAAATTAATCTGGTTAAATGCGTTATGCGATAGCCGTTAAATGATTGCTCCCTATTCTGTCTATATCTGCATGTGGCCATTCATGCTCGGAATGCATGTGGTGCATGTGGATTGGCTAAAGATAAATGCAGGAACGATTACTTGACTTAAAACAAAGGGCTGGAAAATAATGAAAATAATAATAATAAGGAGGCAGCAAAGAAAAATTCCTAGACAATTTAAATAAGTTGTAGAACAATTAACAGTAGACAGTTGCAAATTATGTTAAGCCAATAGTTAACAGAGTAGAGCGCGTGCGCGACTCTAACCAAAGTGCTTGCACGCTTCACATACTGCAGTCTGTTAATGTTACGGTTATAGCTGCTGCTGCTACTGCTGCTGCTGCTGCTACTGCTGCTCCTGCTGCTACTGCTGCTGCTGCTGCTACTGCTGCTGCTGCTGCTGCTGCTGCTGCTGCTGCTGCTGCTGCTGCTGCTGCTGCTGCTGCTCCTGTCGTTTCTCTGTTCTGTTATGGCTACTGCGGTCTGTTGTCCCTTGTCTCTTGCCCGTTCATGCGATTGACAGCTGACCGCTCACGTCAATCGCAGCTGTGTGTGTGTGTGTGTGTGTCGTATGCGTAATTTGCGTTATTTTCGTATGCTGCCACTGTTAATGTTGTTACTGCTGTTGAGTGGCTGTCACTTTGCTGTTGTTGTTGTTTGCTTTGCTAAAGTACCATGAAAAGAATTATCGCTCAATTTAGTACTTTAGTTATCTCTGTATCTCGCATAGCAGCCATAGGCCGCAGTAATTACAACAAATTTAAGCAAATTAATGAACAAATTTTTGTTTTATTTTTTATTTTTTGCTTGTGCATAGTTGCTTTTAGGCGTGCGCTTTGAAGTTATCGTCCGCGATTTATTTGCTTTGTCATTTTATGACCAACTATTGCGATCGCCTCGTAAATGCAAAAAAAAAAAATAAAAATAAAATAAAAAGCTAAATTATCTGTAAAACTTTTCAACAACAAGTTAAAAACACACACACACATACATACATTCATACATATTTTTATATATCATTAATTTGTTTATATCTCTTATGTTCAATCCAAACTATATACATCGATTGCATCGCAATTTTCTTCGACAAACCATTTCGTGGAATCTAATTTTGATACTATTTATTTACACACATGAACAGTTTACCACAAGGAGCTTTATTTTTTTAATGTAATATGATCCACCTTTAACTATAAATATTAATAACCATTTGAGCTCAGGACATTCATTATCATATATTTTATACTCTGATAGTGAAGGCCCTTTCAATCTTTCAGAGTATTAAGCAGGCGGTTACTTTCGACTGCAACTTTCACATTTTTCTTGAAAAGAAAAAAATGTTAAAAATTCTTTTTGACTTGCTGTTCGAATCTGTTTTGAAGACATTCGAATTTGTTCACTAAATGTTTGCATTTGGTATTAGCGAGTCGTCATTTCTTTTGGGAACATGTCGCTACATATATATATATATATATATATATATATATACAATATAAATACAATCATACTCTACATACAGATGTCCGATGTCCTATAAAGTCCACGATGTGCGTTAATCGAAATAAATTGTACGAAATCGTGATTGGTCATTTAACATTATTTAAATTTTAAACTTGTTGTCTGCAGATATATGTATGTATCTGTAGGTACATATAAAATATATAGGCATTAAGACTAAATGAAAAAAGGGTCGCCATATAGCCATGGATACGTTCCGTTATGGGTTGTGCCAATTGAGATTGATTTGTTCGGAGACAAAGAGAGAAGTCTCGGCCAGTAGATACCCTTATATAATACTTGGATTTGGAATTAATGAATTATATTGAATTGCAATCCTATTATTTTGTATACCCATTGGTATGTCTAAGATACCCGTTTTAGCTCGTCAGCAAATCTATAAATTGCGTTTTCAATCTTTACTTTTTTAAATATGTAAATAAAAATATATATATTATTACTGCCTTCCTTTGGCGGAGGTGTGGTTTTGAGCCAGGGAGGGGTCCCTGAAAGAGTGTTGTGTGCTAATTAGATTTAAATCTTCAAGTTTCGTTGCAACGCATCTTGCAAAATCTCATACCCCAAACCCGACACCTCCGTCACATCCCACCTTAACCAATGTCACCCCACCCCATCCCTTTGCCAATCTCGTATGTATAATTTATAACATTTTTTGTGACAGATGATCGTCCATGATGATTACAGTTGTTCTCATATTTGCGTGATCTTTTGGCTGTACTTATTGTTGCTGTCGTTGTTGTAGTTAGCCATGAATGTATTATATTATACCCTACAATGCAAATGCGTGTCGACTAACTAACTAGAAAAACAGCAGCAACAATTGCAAAATACAGAAGCTCAAATCCGAGTTGAGTTCAAGGTTAAAACCTGTACTTATTAACGCGGTTTATTGTACTTTTGTAAGTTGCAACCGACAAAACAGCCATAACAATAACAACACTATACATATTAAAAAAAACAAGAAAAAAAAAGCAAAAGTTTAACCCCAAGAACATTGGCGTCTATAATTATTTATACGATGTTTCATTTGTTTCGGAATTTTTCCATATTATAAAGCCAGGCCTGAAATCAACAGGAAATAACAAAAAGGAACTCCCCCCCCTCCCCCAAAAAAAAAAAGAAATAAAACGGGTAACGTTTATAATTCAAAAATCGAAATCGATCTTTTATCAATGGTACTATATTGTGGTATTATAGTTACTCACTTTCGTTGATTCCTCAATGAACAAACAAACTACAGATGCAAGCTGTACAGTTAGTTGGTAAACTGGTTAAAGAATAATTATCGTGTTGCGATCCAGTTTCAGAGGGTACGTCATTTAACATTTTCGTATGGCGGAAGTCCATTTAAGCCAGTTGTAGTATAAATGTAATATAAAAAAAATACAGTTAAAAATTGCAGTGGTTTTCAAATTGAAATATAGTATTTTTCTATGAGTTTCAACATTTTCAGAAAGGCTAGAACTGTGCAAATTGGTTTTGATTTGATGACCTGGCGGAATCCATTTCACCTGTCTCAAAAGTAAACTGTTCTTCAAAATTATATATATATCGAGAATTATTTTTAACTAGAACGTATTATCACCGATATGTAACCCTGTTGCTTTTATAGGGTACATTTCAGCATTTCTGACTTAATTATCTTCTAGTCGGGCAGTCATTCGACTGCTGCTGCGAAATTCTTATGTTTATTAGTTTTTGTTTTGACTTAATCTAAAGTTTATTTCATATTCATGGCTTTCAGTTAAGTTAAGTGCATGATGAACTAAAGTGTTAAAGTGGATCGCTTGGAATGTGATAGATGACGCTTTCTCTATTCTGGAACTACGCACTTATTTAAGCCAAGCAAGAAATAAACTTTGCAGCCATCGGGCGTAACCGACTTCTAAATACTTTGATACCATAAGTAATATTAGCTAATAACGGGGTGGATGTACCCAAAAAAAAAAAATACCGCCCAATTTTGCTTCTGAAATTGCGGTAGATATAAGCTATTGTGAATATTCAGGGCTTGGGTGGAAATTTTGGAGGTGGGAGGGAGTGTGCGCCTATCTAGCAAACTCAGCTTGAGCAACAAGCTGCTGGTGTGCAGGAGCATCATCGTGCCCACATGGACATATGGGATTCCATTTTGAGGCACAGCTGCAAAATCTTAGATATACCAAATTCAAGTCTTGCAGAGCAAGGAGTTCAGAGAGCAAGGAGTAAGAGGATGCTGCACAACGACTTCGGTCTATCGACAGTCAAATCTCAAATTAACCGACATACGAGTTGGTATAATGACCCGTTTCATAACCATGTCAACCCTCTGGACTGTTGGGCGTTAAATAAATGTGCTTTAAATGTTATATTCAATGTTATGTATTATCAGTTAAAACCAATTCAATGTTTATGTTATAGATTATTAATTCACTGTCTCTTTCATACTATTACAAACCAATGTTTTATAGCCTTTAAATAGGTTGATTAATGTTTAAATATAATTGCTGTATAAAAAAAAAGAAGTGTGTGCGTCCAAAAAAATGTGGCCAAATTCAAATTCAGTCCAAGAACCTACTAACCAAATTTGGTGACTGTGGTCTTAAAATAGTAGGAGATATGTGGCTTTACCGATTTTCAACTATCTTATCGATTGCACAAAACTAATATACTATGACACCTTTGATATCAAAGTATCAAAGTATAACAACAGCCGAAGAAGTGAAAGATTGAAGCGAAAATTCATAATTTAAGAACAATTAATTAATGCTAATAATAAAGTGATCAAAGTCAACGATGCGTATGAGTTACATTGTCAGTGTTAATTTCTTTACACTGTCAGAAAGAGAGAGAGAGAGAGAGGGATGTAAAAAGAGAGACACATAGCGCCCTCTAGCGCCAGCGCGTGTCGTTTGATATGTTTTGGCGCTGATCGCGCATTCTCAACTCAAAAGTGCCCGAAAAGCGATCAACACGATGTTAATGATGACGACGACAACAACAGCGACGACGACGTCGACGTCGACGACGCCGTTCGTTGATTGTGATAATTATTTCGAGGTGCGCTGTTTTTTTCTTTCTTTTTTTTGTTCTGATAGTTGGCTAAACTACTGCTTGTATGTATGCTGTATTTATTTAGCTACGCGCAATTTTGCTGTTGTTTGCTTTTATCATTTGTGCCCAACGAAATGATACGTACGTATGTATACGTTATACATAGTACATAGATAAATGTGTAAGTCTTTGGTCTGCATCGTGGAGCCCAAGCACCATTTGAATTGTGCCCAGCGAAAGTTCTTTTAATGACTATTTTTTCTATACCCTTGTGCAGAGAGCATTATTGTTTTCTCATTAATGAAGCCATTTTTAAGCACATAAACATACATATATAGTTTAATTTTAAAAATATTTAGGTGCAACGTTGATCGCATTTATGATTCAAAATAGGATTGTGTAAAAAAAATGTCGTACAACTATGTGATGCATGTTAACCAGTTGTCCAACTGGTCTGACAGGGTATGCAATATTCGATGTGCGGCCAAGGGCTGCACAAGCTTTCTTGTTTATCAACATTTTGGGCATATGTTTTTTTTTTTTTTTTTTTTGTAGCACGATGCGAGCAATGAAATAAGAATTTAACACCATAACTGTTGTTATGTTACTGTTAACAGATCTCGCTGTTGTTGTCGTGCTGCTCTGGGGCGTGAAGCGTGCTTAGCAAGTTCAAATATTAATGTGTGTATGTTTATGTTTATGTGTGTGTATGTGAAAATGAAAAGCACAAAATGTCAAAAATGCTCCAAACATAGTTCGGATAGAGACATCATAAATATAAAGTCTGAAATTTTAACAGGCAACAGTTTACACATGTTTGCTTTCTGCTCTCAGTCTGAAATTGACCGTAAATTGCGTAAAAGAAAAGAGAGAGAAAGAGAGAGAGAGTGATAGGGAGAAAGAGGCTTATGCTAAATATGTTAATTAACAGCAACAGCAGCTTTTTTCGCTCAGTTTGCATATCAATATCGATATTGGTTTCAATTGAGTCTGCCGCCCACTCGTCGGGGGCGATGCACGTCATTTTTTATTATTTTTGTTTTTATCAATTTGCGCTTGCAAACCGAATCGGCAGAATACGAATTGAAATACGAAAATACGAACACAAATCAGTGTGACCGAAGGGTCGCGCACGCTTCGCTCACAAACACATTGAAGTCAATTAAACCCGTTGTCGTCACTCGCCCAATGAGCACGACGAGCGACCACGCGTACACTTGTTGTTCTTGTTGTTGTTGCTCGCGCTGCTGTCGTTGCTGCTGCTGCTGCTGCTGCTGCTACTGCTCTCTCGCTCTCTTTTAGCGATGCTCTACAACGCCGGCGGAATTCGAAACCAAGCACCGGGGCCCAGGCATCATTACGGATTGTCGTTCTTTGGGATTTTAGTTCATCGATCTCAGCGTAAGTGCTCGCAACGCGACGCTCAAGTTGTGACTAAACGGTGTATTTTTTTTTTCGCGCGCTTCGAAATTATTTTCACTTATTGTTATTATTATTATTTTTTCAATTATATATAAATATATATATATATATGTTTATTTAATTTTTATTTTTTACTGTGAGTTTTGTCGCGTGTGTGATTTAAGTATGCGTGCGTGTTTTTGTTGTTGTTGCTATTGCAGCCGTCCTGAATCAGCAGCAGCAACAACAATGAAAAAGAGCGACGACATCGAAAGTCGCCACTTTGTTATCGTGTTGAACGTCGTCGACGTTAGCTAATCGCCTTTAGATCGGCAGTATCTTTAATCAACAAGTCACCGAAAATTAAAATGGGCTTGCAGCCGGAAAACTGTTTTTCAATAAAGACAAAAGAAAGAAACGGAAACACAACATAACATAAAACCGAAAGCGAAACCGAAAGAAAATCGAAACGAAAATGTTAACGAAATGAACGATCGGCGGTGCTGTGGTTAAGCGGCTTTATCTTATCAGCGGCCACCACCACAACGCCGGCCACAGTGAGAGCACAGCTGAGCCGAGCGCCGCCTAGAGAAGCAGCGCCCCATTCCGAAGCAATCGCAATCGGAACCGCAACCGAACCCCTGAACAAAACTCACATAGAGGCAGCCACCAGTCACTGAAACATTCCAAAAATATTCGCGTTCAAGATTTGATTCGGTTTTAGATTTGATTGAATTCAATTCAATTCGATACGATACGATTCGATTCAATTCTACAATTCTACAATTTTATTATTTGTCTTTGGAGTGCCATTTCGAATTTTCTTTTTGTTTTTATTTTTATTTTTATTCTGATTTTTATTAGTTCAGGTTAGATCAATAACTCGCAGTATTTATTTCGAAATGTGTGCAAATAAATTAAGATTAGTGATTATAAGTTATTCATGTATGTAAGTATGCAAGTATGTGTGTACTTATGTATGTATGTATATGTATTAAGGCGTCAAGTGGCGTCATTTAATAATCAGTTCACAGATTTTGGCATTGGTTTTCAAGAATTTATTCAGTAGTGATGACAGTCATATGATTTGCTCCTCTACGCACTTCATATGTTGATTGTGGTGCCGTGACATAATCAAGATTAACACTTAATGTTTGCCAAGTTCCTTTGAATATTTTTTAAAGTTTGTGTGTGTTTTAAAAAATATAATCTTTCACTTCTATGAAATGGTAGCTTTTAGTCAGGCTTTCGATAATGTTTCTTTGTGTGTAATGCCAATAAATGAGATAATCCTTTTGTATTCGGCAACTATCCTTAATTAGGCATACCAATCAAGGTTAAGCGAATTCTTACTTTGTTTTTTTTTTTTAATGGAATATTTTAAATCTGCCAATAAAAAGCGTTTTAACAGACACTAAGAGATATTAATATCATATCAATCGCCAGGCTATTTTGTTTCCTGGTCTCTAAATGCTTTAAAAATTAAAACAATTAGCATCGTTGTGGAAATAATTGTGATGGAAAAGTAAAAGGACTGAGTGAACCAGTTCTGCGGCAATATTTATTCCATATGCATAACTGTAAAGTAAGGAAGGAATCAAAAATCTCAAGGTAGCCTCAAAACTTGTTTCACAGCCCAAAAAAAAAAAACGATCGAAATTAACAAGAGTTGAGGAGGGCGAATGCATTTTTTAGCACACATTTTAATTTGTATACACTCTGAAAAGGATGTGTGCAAATTAATGAAATATAAAAACAATTTTTGTAGACTTTTAATTTAATTGAAAGCAATTGGATAGTATCGAAATTGGCATACTCCAGATCCGCGTTTAGGGTATCTGTCTGCCGATCAGTCGGGAGTAGAGAAAGCTTTCATATTATTTGTTGTTTCGTAAAAAAGAATACAAATCACATGCGAATTTAAAAAACCAAAACAAACAAACCAGCGACCGACCGACCGATCATATAAAAATGTTAATTTCCAACGTCGCACGACTTGTGTGCGTTGTTTTTGACTCTTAAACCACAAAAAAAAAACAACAAAAAAAACCATGTTTTCTGCTTTAATTTTACAGCTAATAAAGAAAAAAAAAACCCACACAACAACAACAGCAACAAAGAACACACAAAACATGTATTTATTATGAACATTAACTAACCAGCCAACAAACAACAATATGTACAAATCATTGTAATGCCAAAAATAATCACACAAAAAAAATCTAATAACTTCAATTAAACAATCAAAGTGACAATAACAACAAAATTAAATACAAAAGAAACGTGCCAACAACAAAACAAAGCAACCAAATATAATTTTATGAATACATAAATAGAAGTTACTTATATAAATATACCTATCTATATATATATATATATATATATATATACATATATATATAAAGAGTGTATTCAGACAAAATACGAAAAACGGCAACAAAATGCGCTTCACCTACAATCAGTATAAATATTACGAGTCCGGCTATCGTATTCCATCCAAAATGCACAATCTGGGGCATCATCATGGCAATGGTACTGCCGGTAAAATCAACAGCAACAGCAACAACAACAGCAACACCAACCATAATAATAACAACAACAACAGCAACAACAATGGCAGTGGCAGTGGCCATCATCACTACAATCACCACCACAACAACAGCAACAACCACAACAATTCCAATACAAATGCATACCAACATCACTACAAAAGCAACTTTGGTAAGCTGCGCTGCAACACCAATGCAACAACAACAACAACAACAACTGTTGCATTTCGTATAAATATTTCCAAGTTCCAAAATAATCAAAAAAAAAAACCAAAGGAAAAATGTGGCAGGTCGAAGCCCAAAAGCCAGAGAATTAATTGTACTTCATAGGAATCATAATCAATTGGAATGTTTATTTATTAATTAAAATTTAAAAATTTGAAATTTTTTTTCTAATAAGATTTATATTTAGAATAACACTTAAGCATTAAATTAAGTTCGTCATTCGTTAAATGTAAATCAATTCAAAATGCTGATGACAAACAAATTTCATATTTGTAATAGATCCAATAGGATCTTATTTGTATTTCTTAGTTCAGATTCCAAAGTTTATCCAAAGTTTTGTTTGCTGAGTTTTGTTTGGGTTTGCAATTGAGTCACATAAAAAACATTATTTCATTTCTAGCCGCCTCCACTCGAGTTCAAATTTCAATCTTCTATATATATATATATATATATATATATATATATATTATTTATGTATTGTCGTTTGTCAAGATTACCAGTGATAAGATTAAGGCCTTTTGAAAGACCACAGATAACGTTGACCCTTTGGCAAAGAAGTCTACACCAGCGCAGCATCATTTATAATAGTATATAGAATACCGTTGCACTACAGATATATCCTGTAACTATATGTATTCCATGTACTATATATATTTGTATGTCCGAATTTACATTTCCTAGAAAGAAAGATATAAAGAAAAACAAAATGTATTTTTTTTGAAAATCGGTAGAGGTTTGACAAAGTGAAAAGTGTGTTTTCAAAATATTGAGTTTGTTCTTGGGTATTTAAATTTCTGAAAGAACTTGACAAGTTCGTCTTTTATCTAGAAAGCAACAGCTCTCAACTAAAAAAAAGTATCTTGATATACGAATCGGGACCTTAACCGAATTGTGACAAACAAATGTTTGTTTGTTGCTTGATTTTAGTGCAATATTCTCTGAATTTTTCATTTTGTTTATGTAAATCATTCCTGGTTCTAACTGTTTTTTTTTTTTTTTTGCTGTTGGCCCGGAGTCGTCGACTTTATTTAAGTTTGAATGTTTTTTGTTTTTTTTTTCTTTACGTTCCAATTGCTTAACGCACAGCGCAACAAATTGAATTAAACCGGTTTTTTTTTTGTATGCCAATTGAAGCCGTGGAAATTACATAAAGAGGCGACCCGAGAAGAAACACGAAAATCTTATCGCCGTGGAGATCACAGATAAACCGCGACTCGTCGTCGCCTGCCAGTGTGAAAAGTGTGTGTGAGTGTGCGAGTGTGTGAGTGTGTGTATTGGGTGTAGGTGGGTGGTTTAGGTTCCGATTGTTTTTGTCTTATCGCAGGCGCTTAGATAAAGGTGCCGCATCAGTGGCAGGTACATATGTAGGTAAAATCAGCTAACAGTTTTTTTTTGTTTTTTTATTTTTGCACAGGTAGGTGTGTTTTTCTAGCCAATATATATATATATATATATATATTTATGTATATTGATTAAGTGTATGATGTCACACACATGCACAGTTATTGTGCGGCTTTCCACCTTTGGCAATTTGTACATGAAACAAACGTTGCAGGCAGCGAAAAAAATAAAACATTTATACTTGCCACAAAGCAAGGAATATTAACACACCCACACACACACACACACATATGTATACAAATTACATTGTTTTGTTTTGTTGTTAATTTTGTTATTCTTTTGAGGTTGACAAATATTTGGCCAACTGCTTATCTTGTGGTAAAGACAGATACCACATTATAATTCTAATTTTAATTAATATATGTATTAATATATATTACTTTTTGACAACTACATCGATATACAAATATATATATATCTTATCTTGAAAACAATCAATGCTTAGTTTATGCCATATCGAAAATGTTTTACAGTGAAACCAAATTGTATGGAACACATTTGCTTATCTATAAGAAATATCTTTATGGGTTTGAGTACCACCACTACCACCACTTGACAACAATCGGAACAACAATTTCCAAACACATTTAATAACTGTGTTTGTGTATATCTTAAATTGGTTTCCTAAGATTCTCAGAAGTGAAAACTTTTTATTGCTAAGAACCGCTACAATATTTACACACTTTTTAGGTGTCTACGGATTATTTAATATTTGCCAAACCAAAAATAAATTCCTTTTTTTTATCAATAAATAAATATTTGGAATTTTGAACAGAACTACATTAGTTTTACATAAAAAAACACACTCTTAAATAAGCATATGTGAATGCAAATCGGAGAATCGGATTAACAATCTGAAAATGTTCAAGATTTTGTGTCATCATTTATCCAATTCACATGGTTTTTTTTTGACAGGATGCAAAGCCAATTTTATAAATATATATTTATATTGCATGTAAACAAATGATTTGTTTAAAAATAGGGCTTCACCAGGGAAAGCTCGGATAACCGATAACTGCTGAGACAGAAATTCTGCAATGATAATTGAGCCACTTTTTACTGCCACCACTGTATGTGCTGTATTCATGCAGATTTGAGTGGGTCTCTTGATTAGCGCCGCCTTGGCCTTATCAGTCGAGCTATCTGCTCAATGTTGTTGTTGTTGTTGTCGCTGTTGTTGTTGTTGTCGCTGTTACTGTTGCTATTGCTGCTGCTGCTGCTGCTATTAGTAGAGCAACTACAGCTGCTATCTGCAACAGAGACGGCAACTGCAACTGGGCATTGATAATGCAACAGAGACAACAACTGGGCAGCAGTTCAGTGTGGAATGGGATGCGTTTGTTTGTCCGTCCACTAACTCAAATTGAGCATCAATTGAGGAGCCTCCTAAACTGACTGACCAACTGACTGCCTGCCTGCAACAATGGGGCGCAACTTGATGTGCAATTTGCATGCACAATGTCAGCTGCAAAATAATCGAGCTACTGCGACTAGGCAGCGAGTACGTTTATGACAATATATATATCTGTATACATATACAGACATACACTCGAAGAAAAACGCACTCACTAACGTGCATGCATTTCTAATAAGTAAATATTTTCCAAATAGTCAAGCCAAAAAAAAGTTCTTAAATCAATTACGAATTGTTTTTTTATCGAAAACATTAATAGGCAGACTCCTCAAATATATATATATATTCCTGATCAAAATCAACATCCGATTGCAGAGACTAAATGAGTTAGCGACTAATAATAATAATTGTCGTATACCAAGTCATTTTATCGATAAGCACTGTTTCTCGAATATCGATACATATCGATTATTGGATGCAATAAGAGACACAATTTTTATATATATATATATATACCACCACCAGCAAGCAATCCTAATCCTAATCCCAAAAACGCTGGGGTTAGCGTATCTCTTAGGCTAGATAGGGAGCATCCTGGCTTCCTATTTTTAAAATTGATTTCTTGATTCAATCCAAATTTGAATTCTTGAAATAAAACCTTACTTGAATCCAATCTAATTGTTGAACTAAGATTTTCTTAAATAGCTTTCAACAAATTCTCACTTTAAACTGATTTGTAAAAAGTAAAAAGAATAAAATGCAGTCTTAAAATAAGAACAATCGTAGTTAACTGTGAGAAGATTCTAAAAAAAATGTTGTCATTCGATTCTCGGCAATGTTTGTAGTTTTACAATATTATCTGAGTTTTGTTTTTGCAAGTGTAGACTTATGTGGGACTTGTGTGTCCCTGTGTGCCACAGAGCGGACATTGAGTTCAATGCACCCCGTATGCCTATATGCCTAGTGGCTGCTGGTACGGCTCCATCTCAGCAACGTTCCCGTTTACGGGGCATTATCAGCAGCAGGCAGCAATAGCAGCAGCAGAGGCAGCAAGCAGCAAGCTGCGTTGCAAGCGACAAATCATTTTTGCATTGTATGTTTAAATGAAGCACTTGATTCGGTCTCGCCACACACACACACACATATATATGTACATACATATTTATATATATGTTTATATATATATATATATATATATATATATGTCTAATATTGTATCGCATTCAAACAAAAATACATTTATTGTCTTGATCTAATTGGGTGGACAGCATGTTGCACAAAACTGCTGGATGCAATTGTGATTTCTGTTCTTCTATCGTTTCCATTGTGGAATTCTGGATTCGAACGGGGTTTATCTTGTTGAGGTTATGACATACTTTGTAGTTCATCATCTCATCTCGTTTACCAACAAACAAAATATTTGCAATATTTAGACACAAACTTGAGATGGAGAAAAAACCCGTCAATAATATCAATATAAGTTAAGAAACGAATCAACTCGTTAAATGAAAAATTGTAGGTTTTCAGAATGTATCAAATAATACATTTAAGATTGATCTAATTTCTGATCGAAATAAACTAGAAACTAGTAATAAATGAGATCAATGCGATATTCATGATCATTTTTTTCGTTATCCTTTTTTTATTCGCAGGGATGCGCATGACGATATCCACAAACTCGACAATGAGTCCTCGCATCCATCGCAAAGGATTCCGCATACCATCGAAGAGGCAGACGGGCAAGGGATTGCCCGGTAAATTGCACACCATTGCCAGGGTAAGCATACAACAACAGTTGCAACTGCAACCACCGTTGCCACTTGTACTTATTTCTCATTCTTGCTTGGTTGCTTGGTTGCTCAGACGGGGCCCGGAAAACTGGTGCCGGGAAAGCGAATACCACAGCGACCGCATCCGCCGCCCTGTGACAATTCCAATGACAGCGGACTGGGCTTCGAACAGCATACGGAGCTGCGAAATGGTTCAGCAACAGCAACAACTCCTGCTGGTGCTGGTACTGCTGCTGCTGCTGTCGATGCTAGCAACAATTGTCCAGGCAGCAGCAGCAACAGCAATCAGATCACAAATCTGGTGATAAATAGCGACTTGACCAACACTGTTGCCGCAGCAGCAGCAGCAGCAGCTGCAGCGGCCACCAGCAACACCTTGCAACAGCATCACCAACAACAGCAGCAGCAGCATGTACAGTTGCAGCAACAGCAACATCAGCAGCAGCAGCAGCAACATTCACCGCAGCAGCATTTAATACGCGCGATACCCGTTTCAAGGTGAGTCCATCTACCCTTTTTAACCGGTCAGCTGTTTAGCTACACACACACACACACACACACACACACTCACTCATTGCACTTGCTCTCATTTATATATACAGTTTGTCCAGAATGTGTTTTTACATAGGGAAAAATTCATACAGTTAGTCCAGAAAGTCTTTTCGAATTGCAAAACATTTTTATTTTTCAAGTTCTTATGCCAAAAAATGTATGTTATGATTGACTTTTAATTATTTACGTATTTTTCTACTATTAATTGGATATTTATTAACTACTTAACATTAAAATTAATAATATTCATATATTTAGTTTATTGTGAAATTTTAAAAACTTAAATCCATTTTTGTGCCCTGTCCGGAAAGTCTTTTCAGTATGGAGATTTCGTATGGGATTTTGTACATTTTTGCCACCAGATTGGGGAAAATTGCATATTATTAATCATAGTGAAAGGGAATCTAAAAAATTTGGATCAGATCCATTAGAGGATAGCTTAAGCAACATGGCGGTAACGGTATACATTTTTTTTTTGGAAAAGAATTTAAAAAATATGAATTTTTGCCTATGTAAAAACACATTCTGGACAAACTGTAAATATTCATATGTGTATATATATATATATATACGCAGACACTCACTGGTGTTCAATTGAGACGTTTCAACTTTCCGATACCTTTCACTATTAATGCTTAACGCACCCGATTATAAAATAAACAAACCACCCAAAAAAAATAAGAGTCAAAATTCGATATTTGAATTAAAAGTGGGCTTCAGTTGTCTTCTGGACTTGGCTTTGAAAGGAAGTGTTGTGTGTTCTCAATTTGTTGGTTGTTTATTTATTTATTCGTTTTTTGTTGAAGAACAGTTTTTAAATTGACAACAGTACATAATATGGTTTACACATTACATTATTCTTGAACCAAACGGGTTTAAGCCAAAAACGAATTGAATAAAGCCCTAAAAAATAATAATTTTTCCTCAAATCGATAACAGAAATTATACAAAAATTAAAAATGCAAATTCTCAAATACGATGCACCAATTCCAATTGTGCATTATTAAATACAATTATTCACATGCTCACATCATTTAACACACACACACACATATATATATATATTTTGATTTTCAATAGTGAAGAAAAAAAGAACAACAATTTATTATTCAATACGCAAATATAATTTGTTTGACGGGTTTTTTTTGCGATGCATTTCGTTCATTGTAGGTCATGGTGAATGACTGCTTAGAGACTAGATTTAATAGTTGGTCAGTGTGTGTGTGTGTGTGTGTGTGAGTGTTGTTGCCATAATGTGATTGCCACATTTATAATTACACGCCCGTAATCGCATTTGTTTGTATCTTATCAGTGGCATCAGCTGCAGCAGTTTTAAGTTGCCGGCCACACTTTTGAGCAGTCCGCTTATCACTCTCTCTACATATATATGTATATATATATATATATATATATATGTATATCGTTTTTTATATACTGACACTATAAGAATTGGTGAACACAAGTATCGCTGTGATTTATATGATCGAAATGTCGTCAGTGTAAGTTAATTGCTTTATGGGCTTGAAGTGGGCGCTGCCAACTTGGCTATTTTCTCATTCGATTTTCGCATTTACATTTCTCATTTGCACCTATTTTTTATAATATTGTGTGTGTGTGTGTGTGTGTGTGTGCAGCTAATTTGATTTATATTCAGCCAGCCCACCCCTCGCCTCCCCTCCCCTTCTCTGTCGCTTTCCCAACGTGTCGTTCTTTGTGTCTTGGTGGGCAATGACTTTGTGATGTAGACTGAATTAGTCAGATATCGGATATAGCCAAGTTCGTCGCCAGTCTCTCAGCTTTTGTTTGAGCTAAAATAATATAATTAAAATATATATATATATATATATTTTAATAAAATATATTTATAAAAAATTAATAAAAAAAAGTTACAAAATTTTCTTTGTTAAAATTTAGTTTAATTTCAATTTTTAATTTTTGTAATTTTTGGTGTCGTCTGACTTTAGTTGAAAATAAATAAATAAATAAAAAAAATAATAATATACATATATATATATATATACAAACGTATATGAAATAGTAAGGGTATTTAATCTTCGTCATTTGGGTTAGTCCACTATTTGGTATTTATTTAGTTTATGTTGTTCTTTATGAGCTGTAGATTAAAATCCGAAGACAATCTAATAATTTGTATCTCGTTACGCATCCGCCGTGTGGCAATGCAATCTTCTCATTGTCTCATTTTCAACTGATAACATTTGCACATGGATTTGGCTAAGATTCTAAATTTAAAAATAGATTGTTGTTCTGTAATATCAGATTATTATTATCGAATAGGTGCAGCTTCTTCTTCTTCATCCTCTCGCTCCAATATAAATATATATATAAATGAAATTGGCTTCGATTTTTGGTGATACTTAATTAATATATTGAATTGAACAAAAAATGTCAGTTTTTATCACAAAAAGGTAACTGGTTCTCTTTGCAATTCTCTGTGGGGCAATTGTGGCATTTGTGGCATTTTGTGGCATTTGTGGCATTTGTGGCATTTGTGGACAACAACAAGATTTGAACGGAAATTCGATTTGCATTCGAATGAACTGAACTACTTCTCTTGAAGCTCGATTATTATTCAAATGAAGTTCGACTTCTTTCTCAATTCTCGATTCTCAATTATCGATTCTCGATTCTCGATTGACTTTGTAATTGTTTGTGCCATTTTATTATTTGTAATCGTATTCTCAGTATTTATCGTCTAATTGAGTCGTACCAATCACTTGGTTTTCACTTTTCACTTGTATTTTTTTTATCTATTATTTATATTATATTTGATATTTGATTTGGTTGTTTATAACGGTATCAGTTGAATGTTTGTGCACAGCTTGGCTTTTGTATATTGTGTCTGGTGTCCGTCTGCATGTCGTCGAACAGAAATCTTTTAAATTATATTGAAACTCGGATGTATACAAATCGAAACAACAACAACAACAAATAAGTATTGTGATTACATAGAATCTAAATGTATATATATATATTGTGTGTCTGTGTGTGTATGTAAATAAATATGTATGTATGTAGATCGCGTCACACCAAGAAATTGCTCAACTATCTGGATGAAATGGAGTCGATATCAACATTTGCAACAGTTAACAGCAACGATGAGGACACTGGCTTTGGCAACGACAGCAACCAAACAATGTCGTCAACAACAACACCAGCCTCATCCTTATCGTCCTCGTCCTCGTCCTCGTCGTCATCTTCGTGTTCGTCAACGCCAACGCTGAGCTCAGAACTCTTTGGGGGCATCTTCAATACAAGCATGGGTCACAAGGCTGCCGAGCTGGCTGTTGCCAATGCCAATGCCATTGCTGTACAACAGCAGCAGCAACAGCAGCAACAGCAGCAGCAGCAACAACAGCAGCAGCAACAGCAACAGCAACAACAACATTACCAGCAGCAACAGCAGCAATTTCATTATCCAGGATTACATTTGCAGCTACAGCAGCAACAACAGCAACACCAGCAGCTCGAGAGCAGCAGCAGTTGCAGCAGCAGCAGTAGCAGCAGCGGTGGCAGTGGCAAGAATTTAAAGCGCAAGAAATACGAGTGCAATCAGGTGGAGCTGGACAACGATGATGCATGCAGCGAAGATGAGTTTATACGCAAAATTGCCACTGTTGCCACAGTTGCCGCAGACACTGCTGAGTGCCTCAACGTCAGCGTCAGCGGACCCAAAATCAACAACAACAACAACAGAATCCAATGCAGTGAGCCAAAGTAAGCGGCCTTCTCTTTACAGACAAATAGACCAACTACAACAAATTAAATAAATTGCCAAAAAAAAAGTGGAAACAACAACAAAAATAAAGTCCTTTCAAAATTGCATAAATATATTTTAAATATGCGAAAGAAAAAAAATTGAAAAAAAAGTTTGCAAAAATTTTCTTTGTTAAAATATATAATTTTATTTTGTTTGAGAAACTATAAATATCAGAAAACATATGGTTACCATAAAATTGCCTTGCCACAAAATGTAGCCAACAAAATTGTGTAGTAATTATTCGAAATGTGTTGAGCACTTTTGGCTGAAATGCCTCAAAATCGAACAAATATGTTTTTTGACTTTTGTTGTATATTTTTGTATTTATATTTATATTTATATTTGCTTATGTGTGTGTTATTTAGATCGCTATCTCTTTCCCTCTCTCTCTCTCTATCTATCTATCTATCTTTTTGTCTTGATCTCTGTGTGTGTGTGTGTGTGTGTGTAAACAAAATCAATCGTTAACAATAAGCGAAAATAAAGCCAATCAAATAGCATTAAATTTAAACAAAACATAAACAATAATTGCAAAGTGCAGCTTTGATTTATCTGCAAATTATATTTTATTTTGTTTTCACATTTTGTCTTCAACAGTAAAAAAAAAAAAAAAAAAATAAAAAAAAAATTGCAAATAAAATTAAGGAATGATTTTGTGTTTTTGTTTGTTTCTCCGGTGTCTATGTTTGTGTGTGTGTGTATTATATACAGTTCATAAATTATTTCGATTGATGTGTGTGTGTGTGCGTGTTGTGCTTCACCAAGTGTTGTTTCATCCTGGCCAGCACATGTTGCCACAAATTCCTTGTCATAAATCATTTATACGCATACGCTAAACACACACATACATATTTGCATAGCATACTTTATATACATACATACATATATATACTTATCAAAACAAACAGAAAACAGTAGCGAAAAATTATAAATTTTGTATTGAATCCTTAGACAAACAAACTACACCCAGGACCAAACAAATATAACCCTGAGAATCGATAAAACTAGCTGGAATCAGAATCAATAATTGTAAACACGAAATTTAAGAAAATAATTTTATTTTTTCTAATAAAAGGAAACTAAGCGAAAAAGAATTGGAATTGAAATTCAACATCGGTTATTGAAACCGATATTATTAGTAGATATATATATATATAAAAATATAACTAAAATTATTGGTTTTCAGGTCAAATTGTTTTCTCTGAGTGTAGTTTTTGTATTTGGGAATGATTTGAACTATATTAAATATTAGATTCAATTTGTGACTTGAGTCGCAGAGAAGGAGGAGGAGGAAGAAGGAGTAGGAGTAGGAGTAGGAGTATCTTGGAGGTGCTATCATTTCTGTTTCTGATTGTGTTTTGCTTGTTCAATTTGCCGCTTCGCAGATTCATTGGAACGCGGACCGTGACGCGTGTGGCGAACAAGAGACAACCGACGACGCCACTGAATAGCATTGCCAGCTCCAATGATGGCCATGTCCAACTGGAGATTGTGTCGCAGCCAGAGCAACAGCATCGCGCACGCTACCAGACCGAGGGAAGCCGCGGCGCCGTCAAGGATCGCAGCGGCAATGGCTTCCCCATTGTCCGTCTAACCGGTTACGTTAAGTCCGCCGTGCTGCAGGTATTCATTGGCACGGACATTGGACGCGTTGTGCCCCACATGTTCTATCAGGCGTGCAAAGTGGCGGGCAAGAATTCGACGCAGTGCAACGAGAAGAAGGTCGATGGCACCATGGTCATTGAGATTGACTTCAAGCCCGAAACGGACATGACCGTCACCTGCGATTGCGTTGGCATACTCAAGGTTAGCTCATCGTTCATCCACACACACACTCACACACACACACACAAACACATACATTTCACAAACTAAACAAAATCTTATTTGGCCCCCTGTAGGAGCGCAACGTCGACGTGGAGCATCGTTTTCCCGAGCATCTGGCGCAGAAGAACAAGAAGAAGTCAACACGTTGCCGCATGGTATTCCGAACTCAGCTAACAAAGGATGATGGCAGCACCGAAACGCTGCAGGTCTGCTCCAATCCCATCATATGCAGTAAGTATTACTTAATTAATCCGATAATTTAGCCGCATCTATTTTTGTATTTTAATAATTAATAAATATTATTATGTAATTTACAGCTCAGCCACCGGGCGTTCCAGAGATTTGCAAGAAATCACTGAACTCTTGTCCCGTTGATGGCGGCTTGGAGTTGTTCATCATTGGCAAGAACTTCCTGAAGGACACACATGTCGTGTTCCAGGAGACGTACGACAGCGTCAATGGCGATGATCCCGCTACGGAAATAGCCGTACGCCAGCAGCTAATCGGTGGCACCGCTGCTCTTTGGGAGCAGAGCGTTTTGCCCGACAAGGAGTATTTGCACCAGGCAAGTGTATATAATATACATTATAAAATATATATACAAAAATTAATTATGATATTTGCATTTGTAGACGCATCTGATCTGCACAGTGCCGCCGTATTTGCATCAGAATCTGCTGAAGCCGGTCGGCGTCCAGGTGTCCATTGTGTCAAGTGGCAAGAAGAGCGAACCGCACACCTTCAACTATACACCCAAGGGCAGCTATACGACACTAGCGGCGGCCAGCACGTTAAGTAGCACAATCCACAGCCAAGGTATTTATTTGTTAACTATTTCTATAATATAAATACATATATAAAAAAAAAAAAAGAAAAAAAAAACATGAAGCAAAAAAAATATATATAGGGGCATCAACCATCATAACTGTATCAATAGCGATTCAAAAAAAAAAAAAACACGATCACACGCACAAAAAAGAAATTTAAAAAAAAAAAAATAATATATAAAAAATAACAACAAAAACAAACAACAATTTAAACCAAAATCCATCAGGCAGTCGTCGCAGGCAGGCCAGTTGAACTAGTCAATAACTATGAAATACTATGAAATACATACATGCATATGTATATACATGCATACTTACATAAATACATACATACATACATATGTATATCAATCGTATATATGTAATACGTACAAAAACGCGTTAACTCGTTTCACCACAGTTAGTTCGAAAACAAACAAAAAAAAAAATACTTTTCACTGTTTTATTTTTATTTTGTTTTTTTATTTTTATTTATTTACTTATTTTTTTTTTTAAACCACGCGAAGTACACAAAAACATTGATTAGTTAGCTTATTAGATATGTAGTAGAGCCATTTATAAAGCCATAACTGATAAATAATTAATTTTAATTACAACAATATAAAAAATCTCCTACAACAGTTCTTATGCCTTCATGCGTTATTCTGTGGGCCAAAGTTTTAGTATTTCATATTCTACCTGATCGAACACGACTTAAAGCTAAGATGCACAGATACAAATTAGGCGTTCAGTGTATATTTTTTATATTTCGTTATAAAAGTAAAGTCAATAAATAATGGTAGATTTTTTTACATTATGAATTAGCTTAGATAATTAATTACACAGATTGATTAATTACAGAAATTGATAAAAAAAAAAATACAGATTATATAAAACTAATATTAATTAGAAATCACATTCTGCACATTTACAATTTCTAACGTTCGAAAATGCATCTAACAAATACTTCTAATGGGCCTCACTCAATCGATATTACACATTCATTAATATATATATATATATATATATATATATAGATATAAATATATATATACAGTGGCTCAAGGCTTATTGTAGGCAGCGACAAGCAAAAAATGTAAAGTGCTATAAAGCTTAAACAAGGAAACAAATTCAAAATGTTTAAGTGCCAATTTGTTTAATGTTATATCACATTTGAAAAGAAACTTTAGTTTTTATTAAAATATTAATTAATTAATTAATATTAGTCAAAAACTGTAAAAATCTCAAAAATACATATCAATGATCAAAGGAAACAGTCTTAAGAAAAGTTAAATATTTGGCGTATAAAAGCTTAAATAAGGATGTTAATACTTAGTATGATATCCTTTAGCCTTGACAACTTCCCTTAACCTATTATTCATAGAAGATACCAGCTTCCGGGTAGTTTCTGGGCTGATCTTGCTCCACTCCTCCAGAAAAGCGTTTTTGAGATCTTGTTTGCTTGATATCTTGTGTTTCCGGATGTTATTTTCCAGCAGAGCCCACAAATTTTCAATAACATTTAAATCTGGAGACTGGGCCGGTGGAATTATCACGTTGGTGCTGTTCCAGATAAGCCAGGACTGTAATATTCCGCACTTATGCTTGGGGTCGTTGTCCTGGTAGAACCGGAAAGGTCGTCGGATTCCTAGCTTCTCGGCACTTTGGAGTAAATTTTTCTTTAGTATATCAAAGTACACATACTTGTCCATTGTTGTTTCAATAATCACAAAATTTCAGCCACCGGCTGCCGAGATACATGCCCATACCAAAACATTTCTTCCGCCTTGCTTGACTGTAGCCTTTAAGTGTTTGGGCTTCACCTCAGTATTGAACTGTTGCCACATATAATTCCATCCGTTCTGGCAAAAAATGTTGAATTTGTACTCATATTCAAATATGACTGTGTTCCAGAACTCCAAATCCGAACGTCATCCTATACCCTGTATTTTTTGCTTATATAAATTGCTCTTTCCGTGGTACTTGGGCCTTAAAGTCTTGGTTGCGCAGAACTTGGAGCACAGTTCCCATACTGAACTTTTTCCTTATTTCATCCTGCACCTATTGAGTCAGTTTTTGAGCCGATAGCTTAAGATTTCCCCTTGAAATCTTGATGATCCTTGGCTCGTCCTGCTCGGTGAAAATCGGGTTTGGTGCAATTCCGCCCTTGTCCTCTGTCCAATTTTCGTCGACGAAACTCCAAATGATGTGGAATACAGTTGAGGTGTTTAGATTGACCATTTCAGCTATTTGGCGATGAGAATATCCATTTTTGAAGTGTTCCAGGATGAGTTTCCGTTGCTCAATGGTAGTCCGTTTACCCATGGTCCTTGTTGGCTTATTGCACCCGAAATGCAGGAAAAAACTAAACTGACTACGGAGGATTGGTCTATTCTTACCGAAAACATTCAACTTTTGGCAGAAAACCCGGGTTTTCGGCGACCTAACTGTTAATAATGTAACTGTTTCCCAAATGGTTTTACCCAAAAACTTAGGTCTTCTTACATAACCCGACCTAACGGGTGTGGAAAGTCCCGTTTATTAGGGTCATAAAATCATTTCGGTGGTTCATATATGTACCTGCCATCGGTCTTTGGAATTTTTGAAAAATTATGAAAAATGAGTTTATGACAGGCAATTACATTTTTTTCTTGTCGCTGCTTACAATAAGCCTTGAGCCACTGTATATATATTTATAATTCAACTGGGTTTTGCCAAGCAATTGAAAAGAATCGCATCCCCAAAAACACCACTAAAATCGAATATTGCCATTTGACACAGAATAACGCATGGAAGCTATAAAAAAAAATGATCACGTAATTATAATTTTTAAGTAGCTACAAAATCAAAAAAAAAAAAAAAACAAATACAAATACACAATTAATATAATTAAGGTAAATAATATATTCAATAGGT
Source organism: Drosophila kambysellisi (assembly GCA_035042185.1). Lineage (NCBI taxonomy): Eukaryota > Metazoa > Arthropoda > Insecta > Diptera > Drosophilidae > Drosophila > Drosophila kambysellisi. The sequence goes on from JAWNLS010001080.1 coordinate 4,368,493, forward strand.
AGGAAACTGTGTTTTCACTGGGAAAACATACACAAAATAATATTTATGATAACAACAAAAAAAAAAAATATGCAATCTGTAAAATGAGAGATGGCACAAAACTGTGCGACGCTTCAGAAAACTTTCCCGAAAGCTTTCAAATATGGAGAGTTTATACACTGCGCGAATATCTGGCATTCCTCTGGCATTCCTCTTTCTCAATTTCTCACTGAATCAACTGATGAACGAGGCCCACTCGGAAACTGATCGAAACAACTCTGCGGTGTGAATGTGCCAAAAATTATGTGGGCTTAGATCATTTTGGCATTGCCTTTTTGTTTTGCTATGGATTCCCCGATTCCCTGATGCGAAGAAGAAATCCTTAATTCTACTAATTATTCAGATAACGAATAGTAAATAGTTCTTTTCTCTATGAATCTCGAGGGAGAGAGATTCTCTCGTTGCTTGAGAATTCTTCGTTTGAATATGTTTTCTGCTTAACACACATTAGTTTTGGGAGCCGTTTAACTGCAGTTTTTTTTTCTTTAGCATAGTCTTGCTGTGTGCGCGTGTGTGTGTAAGTGTGTGTGTGTGTGAGTGCGTATGAGTGTGTATGAGTGTGAGTGTGTGGATGAATGTGAGTGTGAATGCAAAATGTGGGTGCTGATTGGATGAGGCATGCAGAGTTTTCTTGATCACGTTTCCACCGCACGAAGCCAGCGCCGGCAGCTAACGAAGACTCAACCGATAGCCGATAACCGATAACTGATACATCTGATAACCGATAAATCCGATAACCGATAGCCGATAACAAAAAATTCAACAAATCAGCAGCAAGAGGAGATGCAGACAGAAGAAGAAGATGAAAAATATGATGATCAAATTTAAAATAAACATTGAAAAAAAGAAGGCAGCCGTTCTCGTAATTCTTGTTCAGGGCACCTGGCAGAAACTTTTTCGCAACACTAGTTACAACAAATCAACAACAACAACATACAAATTAAAAATATGCATATATATATTTTTACTTTATTCTTCCTCCTCCCCTTCTCTTAGCAATTTAGGTGCTCAATATACTATATAGTCAAATATGTAACCATTTTGAGTGCTATAAAATGCAAAAAAAAAAAAAAAAAAAAGAAAAGAAAAGAAAAATCAAATAAAATAAATAAATAAAAAAAGAAACTCGAACAAAGAAACAACCTAGTCAAGAATATTCCCCAAAGTACAAAGATCCAAGTCAAATTAATCAAATAAGCCCAGCTAAATAAGGCAGCAATAAGATAAAAGCGCCACAGCTTAAATGGAAATCAACAAGTATAATATATATCGAAAGATATATACAAATATATACATAGATAGATATATATTTATATATATACGCGCACACGAACGAAATATGATCACGGATCGACCGCGACCCCCTTAAAAGCCAAATCACACACACACACACACCCACCCAGACATTTTAAGTACGATTCTACAAAACACAGATGGTTCAGGATTAACTGCAGATGGAGCAGATGAAGTGTCTACGACGACAGCGTTGCGGCGTCTAGGAAAACCCAACTCAACACGGAACACCCACAACAGCGCCCAGCCAGCAACAACAAACAACAAACAGCAACAGCAACAAACACGAGAGCCACAGCAACAACAACAACAACAACAACATGGAGCCCACTCTGCACCACTCGATTAGGGTACTGGTGATACAAAAACAAAACAAAAACAAAAATCCACAAAATACCAACAAAATACTGAAAAAAAAAAATAGATATATCTTTATATATATGTATATATACATATATATATATATTGAACCATTGACCTCGTTTGACATTTCGTACATATTTATATGTCTACCATTATTATTAACTTTATACCTAGCTATACATACATACTACACACATACACCATAAAAAATAACACCGTTTCGCATATACTCTAGCATAGTATATAACATACATACATACATACATACATATATAACATATATAACATATACATACTTACAACATATTCAAAACTAATTGTCCAAAAATCTTGTTTTCAATTCAGCAATTCAGACGTCGATTAGATACGAAATCGATCATTAAACTTGATCCGTTACCGATCCAAATCATTATATACACTATATACATATAAATAGAAAAATCGGATAAAGATCATTTCCTTCAGTTTATATGTAGATTAAATTTGACGAGGATTGGTGAAAAGTTGAAAAGAAGAAAAAAGTTTCTATAAGAGTTGGGGCAAAAGTCGTGCAATTATTGTTATTATTATTATTGTAATTATTATTATTAGTATTATTATTTGAAATTTTTGGGCTGGTCAGCTGCACAGTTCAGGGCATAAGCAAGTTCTTTAAGAAGTAGTGATGGGACTCAACTAGAACGAGTGGAATTTTAAAAGCATTGCTCGCACTTCAGAGCCTCAGCATTACGCCTAGAGATATACCTCAAGTACCGACAACCGGGAATGTGCCCAGAAGAATGAAGAATGAAGAATTAAGAATAAAGAAGAAGACAACAACAAGGTGGTGGTGCAGTTGAACTTAGTCCTTAAACCCACTTTTGGTGAACTGATCGATGTGGGTATGGCTGTGGATGTGGGTGTGGGTGTGTGGTTAGTGTTAATTGTTAATTGTTAATGTTGTATCTTTCTATGATAATAAGATGTTTTTATTTCTTCGCAATCCGACTTTCCATTTAGCATTCTTGTACTAACCTAACCAGACCAATTTATCCGACAACTCATAAAACTCATACATGCATACATACATACAAACATACATACTTACATACTGATATCTGATATCTATACACACAGAAATAAATGATAAAAATAATAATAAGATTTTAATGATGCGCATACAAACGTATTTAAATATTTAAATTATAAGTTTAGTTCTTAAAAAAAAAACATATTTATTTAAGCTGCTGCCCCCGGAAATTGCTTTGCGAGAACTGACTGAAATCGAGTCTGATTGAGTTTAAGAATGTGTGTGTGTGTGTGCATGAGAGAGATAGAGAGAGAGAGAGAGAGAGAGAGAGAGTGCGAGAAAGAGAGTGCGAGAAATTGAGTTTGAGAGTTGGTTTGTTCGTTTTAATATATTCTTGTTGTTTTCGTTACTATTTTTATTGGTAGCATTTTTCAATGGAACCGCGTGCATTTTGTGCCGTACTCGCCTCATGTGTGTAGCTTCTTCTTCTTCTTCTTCTACCATATTGTAAGTGTGAATCTTGTCATCGCTAAACATTTGCTTTTGGATTTGGATCACGAGATGCCGTTTTATTTGGTCCTAACTTCATCGGTTGTTGGCTTCAGATCGTTTGCGTTGTGCGTGTGTGTGTGTGTGTTTGTGTGTGTGTGCGTGTGTGTGTGTGTTTGTGTGTGTGTGTGTGTATTTGATATCTGAATTGGATAATAGTTTTGTGAATGCTGTCGATAATCAAAGCAATTTCCCAAAGACGTACTATTAAACATACATACATACATATAAACCTATACATATATTTATAGCCTAATAAAGTCGTTTAATAACTAGCCTTTAATTTTGTAGGCCCTGTTGGGCCATAAGACTTAACCCACCACGCACCAAAACCAAGCAATAGATACCCATGACGCCCACCCACCCACACACACTTCCCTCCCCGAACCCCTTTCTTCATCTAAGCCCAAAAAAAAAATAAAAAAATATATAATACAAAATTTATATATATATACATATATGTATATAGTACTTGCAAACCGAACATGGACGGACTGCAGCGAATTGGTTTCTTTAAAAATAGGGAGCAATGCAATTTATATAATTTTAGGATTAGATTTAAGGTTTCCTCTAGATATAAGGATATAGGCCATAACTTCACAAGCATTTGCTCTCTATTTCAAAGCCACCAAATCAGCTGACTGTCTCTTTTTCTCTCTCTCTCTCTCTCTCTCTCTCCCTTTCTCTTTCTCTGTCTCCGTCTCTTTCTCTTTGTCTCCGTTTCTCTCTCTCTCTCTCTCTGTCTCTCGCTCCCTGTGTTTACACCCACTGCTAGAAGTAAGCGCTTTACTCAGTTATAATAATTCCCCAACATTTTTTTTTTTTATTTTTGATATTATACTTTTACATCGTTTTTTTTATAATTTTTTGTTTAATATTTTTTTTTTTAGTTGATTCGCGAACCCCCGCCCCTCGCCCACCGACCAAACCCTCAACCAACCCCAACCCCCAAAAAAAAAAAAAAAAACCGAAAAAGAAAAGCCCATGAAAAACTGCGCAAATGCCACAACCTGTGTACTAAATAAGTGTCTCTTGTTTTTGTAGATGTTGGCAGTTTCATGGACACCAGCAGTGCACCATCCGGTGGCAACTCAGTCTGGACGAATGGTGGCAGCAATGCCGCAACTGGAGCGAACGTTGACGAGACGAAGCATGAGCTTGATTTGGGCATGATGCCGCCACCGATAACAACACAGATACCGATGGGATTACGTCGATCCTCGTTGTCTGGTTCCACACCGATGATCACCGATCAGCAGCAGCAACAGCAACAGCAGCAGCAGCTAGTGCATCTTAACGCTGAGGCTGCACTGAAGAGTGAACTGCTCGATGAGAATAGTTCGCATAGTCCGCTCACCGCCCAGGACAACCACTCGCCGGAGGCACTCATCAATCCATGCAGTCCCAATGCCCTACAATATCATGCACACTATGCGCGCAAGAACAGCCTGGATGCGATCATGTACGATCAGTCGAATAGTATGCCCGGTTTTCCGTTGCCCGCTGCCACAACGACCGTTGATCTGGATCCGGCCGCTGTTGCCGTCGCCGTTGAGCTGGCCGTCAAGCATGAGATTGTCAAGCATGTGGTGCAGCAGCATCAACAGCATCAGGCACCGGCACAGCAGCAGCAGCAACAGCACAAGTTCATCGACGATCTGACCAAATCGACAACCGTTGTCAATAGTAATGGGACAAGCGAGCCGGCGCTCTTCACCACCGCATCGGTGATTGATCATGCTTTAACCGATATATTGCAACAGAAGGTGGGCGTTTTGACGCACACATCTGCAACCTCGGCGCCCAGTGTGCTGAAACGCAGTCTTTCGATTAGTAGCAACAATTCAAATAGCTCCCATTCGAGCAGCGACACACAATCGCCAAATAGTTCGCCACTGACGCAGGACATCATCTTGAATTCGGAGCCGGCAGCAGCACTTGGTGCTGGCCTGCAACAATTGGCAGCCGGGGCCACCGTTGCTGGGGGAGGTGTCAACAGTGCCAGTGGTTCACTGTCCACCGACATCATTATGAATCCAGCTGTCTCACCATCGACCATACTCTGTTCGGCAAATGGGGCAGCGACTGCCGTTGTGCCCAACATATTGGCGCCACATCAGGTGACGATGGCCAATTCGATATTGAATGACATTGCCATGCAGGCGGAGCCGACGCAACAGGATGCGGCGGTCGCTGCGCTGGCATTGAGCAACATTATGATGAGTCCACCAAATGCGGATGTCAACGATACACTGCCACCGACACCAGCTGTTATGCAACCGGAGGTGGCAGCCACAGCAACATCCACGGCAGTCAGCAACATGATTATTAAAGCAGCCGCCGATTTTATAACCACACAGGAGCAGGAGCAGCATCATTATCATCACCAACATCAGCATCAACACCAACATCAACAACACCAGCAACACCAGCAACAACATCAACACTTGCCACATCCACACGCTCAGCAACAGCAGCAGCAGCAGGCTGGCAATCCGTCTGCCCCCACGAATGATCCACTTGTTAATCTACTGTTAAATCACACAACAACCACAGAAACGGTTGCTGTGGAAGCGGCAGCAGCGGCTGCTGCAGCTGCCGCCGCCGCTGCAGCTGTCTTTCCCGCGCTGTCCGCTGTTCATTTGCCCGTTGTGCCACCCACACCACAAGAATCTCTCATTGTCGCCCTCGCCACGGAGAATGCGCTGCAGAAATCGGTGGCCACCGCTGCCGTAACCACAAATGGTGCCGTCATGACCCAACAGGCATCGGCACCCAGCAGCGCCGGCAGCATTCTACCGGCGGCCGTTGGAGCTGTCGCTGCTGCCGCTGCTGTTGCTGTGCAGCCACCGATACCTCAGGAGCTAACAACAATGTCCGATCAGGATCTAATCAGTTACATTAATCCGAGCACCTTCGATCAGCGTAAGTTCTCCTGGATAAGCTAGTTCCCCCGCTAGGGAAAAAAACAAATTAAAATAGCTGCCACAGGACACAGATATAGTCAAATTATATAATAATAGGAAGGTGTGCGAAGCTTAACCTGGTGCGTAACTACCGGACTACGGATATATCCATCCTATCCGATAGTCAAGCAGCAATAAATGCAATTAGTGGGACGAAAATTACCTGAAAAGTAGTCCATGAAGCACGATCCCGACATGACCGGCTCGGGACAACCAATAGGCTCACCCTAAGATGGGTCCAGGGCCACACGGACATAGTAGGGAACGAACTGGCCGACAGGCAAGCAAGATTGGGGGCAGAGAGACCCCTAATATGACCTGAACCGTATTGTGGCATTGGAAGGCACACAATACGACAGGAGCTTAGAAACGAAGAAAGACAGAGGCACCAGGACTCCGACAAGCCAAATGTCATTTGGGTGACTATAATCAGAAGCGATTTAAGCAGATAATAGCTATGAGTAAGAATAATCTTAAAATACTCATTGTCCTACTAACGGGACACTGTAGACTAAGAAGTCACCTAGCCAAACTAGGTATAATTAGTAGCGGACTCTGCAGGTTCTGTGAAGGTGAGGAGGAATCCTCAATGCACATCGTAGCAGAGTGTGTCGCCTTAGCGAGGAAAAGATGTAACATCCTAGGGATGCATGTCATAATGAACAATGACATAGTAGCCCTCAACCCAATAAAGATTCTAACATTTGTGCAGGAGCTTGGGTTGATGGGAGCTTTAAGCCCAGAAGAGGGCACAACAGACCTATCAGGTCGCAGTGTACACACCCCCAACCCAATAATAATAATAACACAAATATAATATAAGAATTGAAACAAAATAACTATTAACAAATTGAATTTCTTGTTCTCTTTTTAGTTTAAACAACAACAACAACAACTGATCAACAACAAATGAAAATATTGGGTTATTTTAATCAACTAAGGGGAAACCACACAGGCCTAATCCTAAGCGTATAACTAGATATATACACAAATGCACAAGGACACACACACACACACACACACTTTTGTAGTTATTTAAGCTCACTTGTTAGGCTGTATACCCTGTAGAGATATATTTATATAATATATATATATATATATATTTGTTTGTGTTAATTTTTAATTGATTTTTCAACAAAAGTCAAATTATCTCAAAAATAATAACGACTGCCATATAAATAAATACATGAATAAACTGCAAGCAAGCGAATCAGCTGAATAATAATAATAATAATAATAAACAACAAACAAACAGACGAAGCAAAACAAAATAATTTAACTCAATATAAAAAACATACATTATGCATAAGAAAGTCAACATTTAAATTATTGAAATCATTTTTTTTTTTTTGTTTTTGTTCCCGAAACTTTATGAAAGTTGAAGTCTGATTTGATATATGTACAGATGTACATATAAAACACCTATTTTTTTCCTGCAAATATACAAGAATTTCTATACATTTTTCTTTTTTTTTTTTCTTTGCAAATTTAAATTTAAATTATCTTTGTACATGTGTAAATATTTTTAACAACGAATATGAATATGCGAAAATTCCAAAAGACTTTTTATTTAAAGAAACAAACAAAAAAAAAAAACACTTTTTTTCATACTGTTAAAGTTTTACATGTTTAAATTATATCGAAATGAAGATGAAAACAAAATATTATTATTATTTACACTATATTTTATAATTATTATGATTAAGACTTTAATTGTTACTGTCAGTAGTTTCTAAATGTCATAGCTTCGCATTACTATATAAACAAATGATTGTATCTGTGTATATCTGTATATCTATATCTATATCTATATCTATATCTATATGTATATGTAAATTTTTATATGCATATGTATATGTTCTAAATGTCGCCTTGTGTGTTAAAAGCGCATTGTTTAGTATTACAATAAAAATAACAAAAATAAGTGGCCCAGGATAAAAAAATAAACAAAAAACTATTCATTTTGTTGTTCAGACATTTCAATAAATGAAACAATTTCAACACCAACAGTTATCAGAGGACAAAAGCCACAAATAAAACTAAATGAAATCAACCCTCTAAATATGCATTTGAATACCTTTCTTTAACTAACGGTAATTATACACAAGAAAAAAGAAAACACAAATATTTATTATACCTATAATGAAAATAAAAGCATTGAATTTGATTTTAAAGACGAATTTCGCCGAGAATTAATGATGAAAAACATAAATAATGATGAAGAGTTCATTTTTTGAGTAATTTTGAATAAGCACATAAATCAAAAAAATCCAAAAAAAAAAAAACAAATACCTAAGATTACTTTTGATTTTCATAAATTTGTATAATCCTCAAATAATTAGGCAGTGTTTCGCACTGGTTGGAAAACCGGATTAACCCGATTAAAAGGCTTTCAGGTGTTATGGATGTAAATGTGTTAAACAATCTCAGAGATTGTATATATATTCCTGATACAAATACAAATGTGCATATATTATATGATGGGCGTACACCCGATTTGTTGAACTAAGTACTATATACATAAGATACATATATATATATATACATATTTTTTTTTTTTTTGTATTCTGTATTATTGTTCGCCTGAAACTGATCAAAGAGTCAAGAAAAAGGCTAATGCTCTAAAGAATTGTTAAATTTAGAAAACTTACATAACTATATCAACATATACATTGTGTATGTGTACATTTACAAATGGAAAACAAAAAACAAAAAAACAAAAAACCAAAAGAAAGAAAATGTTAAATGTATTTTTGATGTCTTTAATCGTTTTTAGTTGTTGTTTTTACATTTACATTATAAATGTATTACAATTTGAAGATTTATTAAACGAAATCAATTAAAATAACTTTTTAATCCGTTGGCGAAGCGTCCTCACTTTGCTTCTTAACTGCAAACACAACTGAACATAGACTTCTTCTTATTGTCACTGCTCGGAGCAATATCATTTTCATCCTGGTTCATTTCGTCATTTCCCGCGACGGCTGCCTCCTCATTCTGGCTCTCATCTGCCACAACAGAAGCTGGTGTCACCTCAGTCTTATCGGTGTCTGGCACATTCTCATTTTTTTGTGCCTCCTCATTGTCACTTCTCGGAGCAGGATCTTTTTCATCCTCGTTCATTTCGTCATTTCCCGCGGCGGCTGCCTCCTCATTCTGGCTCTCATCTGCCTCAACAGCAGCTGCAGCAGCTGGTGTCACCTCAGTCTTATCGGTGTCTGGCACATTTTCATTGTCTGCCTCTTCCTCGAGTGCGGCTTTTACCAGAAATACGCTGTGGTGTTTCCCGCCATCGGCGAGCAGCATTCGTTTGTTTTGCGTATGCTCGCTAACCACTGCGACCGGCTCCCATACATCGCCACCATCGCCCACGCCCAGCTGTTGATTGGTGCCATTGCCCCAGGAATAGAGCTTACCGTCGTTGGTAATCGCAAAAGAGAAAGTTTCGCCGCTGCCAACAAATGCTGCACTGCCGTTGAGCTGCCTAATTGCCGTTGGCTCGGACACAACATCCTCGACATGGCCCAATCCCAAGCGACCATAGTCGTGACGTCCAATTGCAAGGCAGCGCATAGCACTGTCCAGGATAAGGGTGTGCTCTTCACCACCAGCAATCTGTTTGATTTCCTTCAACTCCGTCTTTATCGGGTTAAGGACGAAATTTCCATCCGTGGCGATGGTCAGCTGCTTGTAGTTGTTCAGGCCGGCGGCCCAAATAATGTCAGTCTGCCATTCGCGCATAAAGGTGCAAGAGTTTGTGGCCCAAATCGATGAAAATAGGGGGATTTCAATGATTAGCTCATCGGGACGCAAAAAACCTGGATTGAAGCGACGATTCTCATCACCGATCTGTCCCAATTGGCCCTGCTCGGCATGGCCGACGGTGAACACTTTTCGTTCCGTTGTCAACATGACCAAGTGATCGGCGCCCGACGCAATGCTGCAACAGACGATGTCCCTCAGCAGATTGATGGGCCTATCACCAAAAACTGTGCGTCCCGTGTCACGCAACGATCCCCAAGCAAAGACACGACCATCCTCCAGTAAGCATGCCGAATGCGAATTGCCCGCCGAAATGGCAAGAGCTTTGCCAGGCAATTGGATTAGTGCCGGACGCTTTTCGCTGCCCTTCTCTTGGGTGTCGCGACCCAAGGCGCCCTGATCGTTGCAGCCAAACGAATATATATCGCCCCTTTCGGTCAAGACCAAAGAATGCTTGCCGCCGGCACAAACATCCACAGCCTGCGGTATACCTTCCACCAGAGCCAAACGTTTGCATTCCAACACGTCCTCGCCGAGTCCCAGCTGGCCAGTTAAGCCAGAGCCGCACACCAAAACATTGCCAATTATTTGACGACGAAGCGGCATTTCCAATGCGATTCGACTCTTTTTTGCGGCGTTGTTGGCGTCCTCTTCTCCGCGTTGTGACACCGTTCTTTTCACAAGCATATTTCCCAAAAAAAAAAATAAATAGAGATTGAAATATGTAGTTTCAGACGTATCAAATAAATATATGTGCTTGTCAACTTGCTTGTGTTGAAATATGTTTGAATTTCATGGCACCGATAAATATCGATACATCGATTAATATCGACGCTCTGGTCACACAGCGTTTTCGGTTTCCCCTTTTTGTATAGTATTCTTCTAACTGAATGTTGCTCTCAATTCATCAATAAATTAAGACGCACTCGCACATTATAAATATAATTCATAATTCTTGCCTCGTTAATTTCCAACAGTTTTAACTGAAAGCGAGCGAGAAAGAGACAGCAATAGCACCTGCTACACCGCTAACAACTAGTAAAAGAAAGGTGCCACAAGAATTTGCTTGTGCTGCCTCCGCATTCAATTTGATGTGATTAAAATGTAAATGAATGAAAAAATATTTAAAAATAAACATCCTTTTTTATTGTGGAACGATTTACATATATATATATATATATATATATATATAGTATTTAGAATACATAAACAACAACAATATATACAAATTGTCCGTTGTGATTGCAACTAGAAGGCGAAATGGAACTCGGCTGTTGGCAGAGCGCAACGTGCACGATGCGATTGCCGTATCCAGTCCGTGCTCACCGTTTGTACGGATTGTGAGGCGAAGTGCTGTTGATGCCACTGCTCAAAGTCCTTACGATTCAGGCGACTGGGACACACAAATAGAATAGTCGGGCTTTGACGTTCCGATTCGCTGACCAATTGACCGCCACGCTGCATAAATAGCAGCCTCGCCAGCTCGTCTGAGTCCCGATTGTAGAAGCAACCGTGATGCTTGGCAAATATGTTGTATGTGGCAGCGTCGTCAAGCAGTTGCTGCTCCAGTTGGTCCAGCTGTTGCTGCTCCACTTTACAGTGTCCAGCTGTGAGTCCCCAATATCCTGCAGCACTTCCTGCAGCTCCCCAACGCTGCAAAATATGTCCGTATAGCTGTCACCCAATCGATCAAAGCTTTTGCCGAATTGTGATTGCAGCGCATTTGTGGCGGAGAGGACATCCCTGGCACGCAGTTCGATTTGCTGTTTCTCGCACACTCGCAACAGCCAGTCCAGGCGTAAAATATCGTTGGTGCGCGGCTGCTGCTGCATTAGACGCTCAACCAGATAGATCAGATCACCGGCTATGCAAATGCACTTCGGATCGTTTGGCAACGGATTCTGAACGATTGTGCCGCCATTCTGGGCGGCCAGCGTCTGCAGCTGCTGCTTGCTGTTGCCACGAGCGCCACTTAATATGCAAAAGCTGAAGCCATCAAAGATCTGCGAACTGAGCTCCAGCGGCTGCAGATCGTACCGCTTCTCATAGGCCGCCAGGCCAATCCGATTGCGTTCAGCGGACGTTATCTTTTGACGCTTGCGTTCCGTGGTAAAGTCATTAAGGCTCGCCTGTCGCTTGTTCAGCTTTTTAATGCCACCGCGTCCCTGGCAAAGAGCGTTTTGAAGTTATTGCAACAATATATATATATATTTGATTATATATTCATTGGAATAGAGACATAACTGACGGATCAAATAATATTAAATGGGACAAGGACATCAGTCCAGGACAGAGGATGCATGCAGCTAAGCAATCATGGGAAAAATTAACAGTTGTGTAAATCAATTGGAGCATTTCAGAGTTTAAATCAGAAAAAAAAAATGAAAAGTCGATTAGGATTCAAGGAAACTTCATCAGCTAAAAAGATTAAGACTGGTTCTGTTCAGATGCAACATTCTCTCGAATGGTATAAATTAATAATGATGCTTAAAGAAACGTGTATATCAGCAACAGCAGCAGCAGCAGGCTGGCAATCCGTCTGCCCCCACGAATGATCCACTTGTTAATCTACTGTTAAATCACACAACAACCACAGAAACGGTTGCTGTGGAAGCGGCAGCAGCGGCTGCTGCAGCTGCCGCCGCCGCTGCAGCTGTCTTTCCCGCGCTGTCCGCTGTTCATTTGCCCGTTGTGCCACCCACACCACAAGAATCTCTCATTGTCGCCCTCGCCACGGAGAATGCGCTGCAGAAATCGGTGGCCACCGCTGCCGTAACCACAAATGGTGCCGTCATGACCCAACAGGCATCGGCACCCAGCAGCGCCGGCAGCATTCTACCGGCGGCCGTTGGAGCTGTCGCTGCTGCCGCTGCTGTTGCTGTGCAGCCACCGATACCTCAGGAGCTAACAACAATGTCCGATCAGGATCTAATCAGTTACATCAATCCGAGCACCTTCGATCAGCGTAAGTTCTCCTGGATAAGCTAGTTCCCCCGCTAGGGAAAAAAACAAATTAAAATAGCTGCCACAGGACACAGATATAGTCAAATTATATAATAATAGGAAGGTGTGCGGAGCTTAACCTGGTGCGTAACTACCGGAATACGGATATATCCATCCTATCCGATAGTCAAGCAGCAATAAATGCAATTAGTGGGACGAAAATTACCTCAAAAGTAGTCCATGAAGCACGATCCAGACTTGACCGGCTCGGGACACCCAGTAGGCTCACCTTAAGATGGGTCCAGGGCCACACGGACATAGTAGGGAACGAACTGGCCGACAGGCAAGCAAGATTAGGGGCAGAGAGACCCCTAATATGACCTGAACTGTATTGTGGCATTGGAAGGCACACAATACGACAGGAGCTTAGAAACGAAGAAAGACAGAATCTAATCAGAAGCGATTTAAGCAGATAATAGCTATGAGTAAGAATAATCTTAAAATACTCATTGTCCTACTAACGGGACACTGTAGACTAAGAAGTCACCTAGCCAAACTAGGTATAATTAGTAGCGGACTCTGCAGGTTCTGTGAAGGTGAGGAGGAATCCTCAATGCACATCCTAGCAGAGTGTGTCGCCTTAGCGAGGAAAAGATGTAACATCCTAGGGATGCATGTCATAATGAACAATGACATAGTAGCCCTCAACCCAATAAAGATTCTAACATTTGTGCAGGAGCTTGGGTTGATGGGAGCTTTAAGCCCAGAAGAGGGCACAACAGACCTATCAGGTCGCAGTGTACACACCCCCAACCCAATAATAATAATAACACAAATATAATATAAGAATTGAAACAAAATAACTATTAACAAATTGAATTTCTTGTTCTCTTTTTAGTTTAAACAACAACAACAACAACTGATCAACAACAAATGAAAATATTGGGTTATTTTAATCAACTAAGGGGAAACCACACAGGCCTAATCCTAAGCGTATAACTAGATATATACACAAATGCACAAGGACACACACACACACACACACACTTTTGTAGTTATTTAAGCTCACTTGTTAGGCTGTATACCCTGTAGAGATATATTTATATAATATATATATATATATATATATATATTTGTTTGTGTTAATTTTTAATTGATTTTTCAACAAAAGTCAAATTATCTCAAAAATAATAACGACTGCCATATAAATAAATACATGAATAAACTGCAAGCAAGCGAATCAGCTGAATAATAATAATAATAATAATAAACAACAAACAAACAGACGAAGCAAAACAAAATAATTTAACTCAATATAAAAAACATACATTATGCATAAGAAAGTCAACATTTAAATTATTGAAATCATTTTTTTTTTTTTGTTTTTGTTCCCGAAACTTTATGAAAGTTGAAGTCTGATTTGATATATGTACAGATGTACATATAAAACACCTATTTTTTTCCTGCAAATATACAAGAATTTCTATACATTTTTCTTTTTTTTTTTTCTTTGCAAATTTAAATTTAAATTATCTTTGTACATGTGTAAATATTTTTAACAACGAATATGAATATGCGAAAATTCCAAAAGACTTTTTATTTAAAGAAACAAACAAAAAAAAAAAACACTTTTTTTCATACTGTTAAAGTTTTACATGTTTAAATTATATCGAAATGAAGATGAAAACAAAATATTATTATTATTTACACTATATTTTATAATTATTATGATTAAGACTTTAATTGTTACTGTCAGTAGTTTCTAAATGTCATAGCTTCGCATTACTATATAAACAAATGATTGTATCTGTGTATATCTGTATATCTATATCTATATCTATATCTATATGTATATGTATATTTTTATATGCATATGTATATGTTCTAAATGTCGCCTTGTGTGTTAAAAGCGCATTGTTTAGTATTACAATAAAAATAACAAAAATAAGTGGCCCAGGATAAAAAAATAAACTAAAAACTATTCATTTTGTTGTTCAGACATTTCAATAAATGAAACAATTTCAACACCAACAGTTATCAGAGGACAAGAGCCACGAATAAAACCAAATGAAATCAACCCTCTAAATATGCATTTGAATACCTTTCTTTAACTAACGGTAATTATACACAAGAAAAAAGAAAACACAAATATTTATTATACCTATAATGAAAATAAAAGCATTGAATTTGATTTTAAAGACGAATTTCGCCGAGAATTAATGATGAAAAACATAAATAATGATGAAGAGTTCATTTTTTGAGTAATTTTGAATAAGCACATAAATCAAAAAAATCCAAAAAAAAAAAAACAAATACCTAAGATTACTTTTGATTTTCATAAATTTGTATAATCCTCAAATAATTAGGCAGTGTTTCGCACTGGTTGGAAAACCGGATTAACCCGATTAAAAGGCTTTCAGGTGTTATGGATATAAATGTGTTAAACAATCTCAGAGATTGTATATATATTCCTGATACAAATACAAATGTGCATATATTATATGATGGGCGTACACCCGATTTGTTGAACTAAGTACTATATACATAAGATACATATATATATATATACATATTTTTTTTTTTTTTGTATTCTGTATTATTGTTCGCCTGAAACTGATCAAAGAGTCAAGAAAAAGGCTAATGCTCTAAAGAATTGTTAAATTTAGAAAACTTACATAACTATATCAACATATACATTGTGTATGTGTACATTTACAAATGGAAAACAAAAAACAAAAAAACAAAAAACCAAAAGAATGAAAATGTTAAATGTATTTTTGATGTCTTTAATCGTTTTTAGTTGTTGTTTTTACATTTACATTATAAATGTATTACAATTTGAAGATTTATTAAACGAAATCAATTAAAATAACTTTTTAATCCGTTGGCAAAGCGTCCTCACTTTGCTTCTTAACTGCAAACACAACTGAACATAGACTTCTTCTTATTGTCACTGCTCGGACCAGGATCATTTTCATCCTGGTTCATTTCGTCATTTCCCGCGGCGGCTGCCTCCTCATTCTGGCTCTCATCTGCCTCAACAGCAGCTGCAGCAGCTGGTGTCACCTCAGTCTTATCGGTGTCTGGCACGTCCTCCTTTTTCTGTGCCTCCTTATTGTCACTGCTCGGAGCAGGATCTTTTTCATCCTCGTTCATTTCGTCATTTCCCGCGGCGGCTGTCTCCTCATTCTGGCTCTCTTCTGCCACAACAGCAGCTGGTGTCACCTCAGTCTTATCGGTGTCTGGCACGTTCTGTTTTTCTTGTGCCTCCTTATTGTCACTGCTCGGAGCAGGATCATTTTCATCCTGGTTCATTGCGTCATTTCCCGCGGCGGCTGCCTCCTCATTCTGGCTCTCTTCTGCCTCAACAGCAGCTGCAGCAGCTGGTGTCACCTCAGTCTTATCGGTGTCTGGCACGTTCTGTTTTTCTTGTGCCTCCTTATTGTCACTGCTCGGAGCAGGATCATTCTCATCCTGGTTCATTTCGTCATTTCCCGCGGCGGCTGCCTCCTCATTCTGGCTCTCACCTGCAAGAACAGCAGCTGCAGCAGCTGGTGTCACCTCAGTCTTATCGGTGTCTGGCACATTTTCATTGTCTGCCTCTTCCTCGAGTGCGGCTTTTACCAGAAATACGCTGTGGTGTTTCCCGCCATCGGCGAGCAGCATTCGTTTGTTTTGC
The DNA here is from genome assembly GCA_035042185.1 of Drosophila kambysellisi. Lineage (NCBI taxonomy): Eukaryota > Metazoa > Arthropoda > Insecta > Diptera > Drosophilidae > Drosophila > Drosophila kambysellisi. The sequence continues at coordinate 4,385,096 of JAWNLS010001080.1, forward strand.
GTATGCTCGCTAACCACTGCGACCGGCTCCCATACATCGCCACCATCGCCCACGCCCAGCTGTTGATTGGTGCCATTGCCCCAGGAATAGAGCTTACCGTCGTTGGTAATCGCAAAAGAGAAAGTTTCGCCGCTGCCAACAAACGCTGCACTGCCGTTGAGCTGCCTAATTGCCGTTGGCTCGGACACAACATCCTCGACATGGCCCAATCCCAAGCGACCATAGTCGTGACGTCCAATTGCAAGGCAGCGCATAGCACTGTCCAGGATAAGGGTGTGCTCTTCACCACCAGCAATCTGTTTGATTTCCTTCAACTCCGTCTTTATCGGGTTAAGGACGAAATTTCCATCCGTGGCGATGGTCAGCTGCTTGTAGTTGTTCAGGCCGGCGGCCCAAATAATATCAGTCTGCCATTCGCGCATAAAGGTGCAAGAGTTTGTGGCCCAAATCGATGCAAATAGGGGGATTTCAATGATTAGCTCATCGGGACGCAAAAAACCTGGATTGAAGCGACGATTCTCATCACCGATCTGTCCCAATTGGCCCTGCTCGGCATGGCCGACGGTGAACACTTTTCGTTCCGTTGTCAACATGACCAAGTGATCGGCGCCCGACGCAATGCTGCAACAGACGATGTCCCTCAGCAGATTGATGGGCCTATCACCAAAAACTGTGCGTCCCGTGTCACGCAACGATCCCCAAGCAAAGACACGACCATCCTCCAGTAAGCATGCCGAATGCGAATTGCCCGCCGAAATGGCAAGAGCTTTGCCAGGCAATTGGATTAGTGCCGGACGCTTTTCGCTGCCCTTCTCTTGGGTGTCGCGACCCAAGGCGCCCTGATCGTTGCAGCCAAACGAATATATATCGCCCCTTTCGGTCAACACCAAAGAATGCTTGCCGCCGGCACAAACATCCACAGCCTGCGGTATACCTTCCACCAGAGCCAAACGTTTGCATTCCAACACGTCCTCGCCGAGTCCCAGCTGGCCAGCTAAGCCAGAGCCGCACACCAAAACATTGCCAATTATTTGACGACGAAGCGGCATTTCCAATGCGATTCGACTCTTTTTTGCGGTGTTGTTGGCGTCTTCTTCTCCGCGTTGTGACACCTTTCTTTTCACAAGCATATTTCCCAAAAAAAAAAATAAATAGAGATTGAAATATGTAGTTTCAGACGTATCAAATAAATATATGTGCTTGTCGACTTGCTTGTGTTGAAATATGTTTGAATTTCATGGCACCGATAAATATCGCTACATCGATTAATATCGAAGCTCTGGTCACACAGCGTTTTCGGTTTCCCCTTTTTGAATAGTATTCTTCTAACTGAATGTTGCTCTCAATTCATCAATAAGTTAAGACGCACTCGCGCATAATAAATATAATTCATAATTCTTGCCTCGTTAATATCCAACAGTTTTAACTGAAAGCGAGCGAGAAAGAGACAGCAATAGCACCTGCTACACCGCTAACAACTAGTACAAGAAAGGTGCCACAAGAATTTGCTTGTGCTGCTTCCGCATTCAATTTGATGTGATTAAAATGTAAATGAATGATAAAATATTTAAAAATAAACATCCTTTTTTATTGTGGAACGATTTACATATATATATATATATATAAACTAGTATTTAGAATACATAAACAACAACAATATATACAAATTGTCCGTTGTGATTGCAACTAGAAGGCGAAATGGAACTCGGCTGTTGGCAGAGCGCAACGTGCACGATGCGATTGCCGTATCCAGTCCGTGCTCACCGTTTGTACGGATTGTGAGGCGAAGTGCTGTTGATGCCACTGCTCAAAGTCCTGACGATTCAGGCGACTGGGACACACAAATAGAATGGTCAATCTTTGACGTTCCGATTCGCTGACCAAATGACCGCCACGCTGCATAAATAGCAGCCTCGCCAGCTCATCTGAGTCCCGATTGTAGAAGCAACCGTGATGCTTGGCAAATATGTTGTATGTGGCAGCGTCGTCAAGCAGTTGCTGCTCCAGTTGGTCCAGCTGTTGCTGCTCCACATCCACAGTGTCCAGCTGTGTGTCGCCAATATCCTGCAGCACTTCCTGCAGCTCCCCAACGCTGCAAAATATGTCCGTATAGCTGTCACCCAATCGATCAAAGCTTTTGCCGAATTGTGATTGCAGCGCATTTGTGGCGGAGAGGACATCCCTGGGACGCAGTTCGATTTGCTGTTTCTCGCACACTCGCAACAGCCAGTCCAGGCGTAAAATATCGTTGGTGCGCGGCTGCTGTTGCATTAGACGCTCAACCAGATAGATCAGATCACCGGCTATGCAAATGCACTTCGGATCGTTTGGCAACGGATTCTGAACGATTGTGCCGCCATTCTGGGCGGCCAGCGTCTGCAGCTGCTGCTTGCTGTTGCCACGAGCGCCACTCAATATGCAAAAGCTGAAGCCATCAAAGAGCTGCGAACTGTGCTCCAGCGGCTGCAGATCGTACCGCTTCTCATAGGCCGCCAGGCCAATCCGATTGCGTTCAGCGGACGTTATCTTTTGACGCTTGCGTTCCGTGGTAAAGTCATTAAGGCCCGCCTGTCGCTTGTTCAGCTTTTTAATGCCACCGCGTCCCTGGCAAAGAGCGTTTTGAAGTTATTGCAACAATATATATATATATTTGATTATATATTTATTGGAATAGAGACATAACTGACGGATCAAATAATATTAAATGGGACAAGGACATCAGTCCAGGACAGAGGATGGAACATGCAGCTAAGCAATCATGGGAAAAATTAACAGTGGTGTAAATCAATTGGAGCATTTCAGAGTTTAAATCAGAAAAAAAAATGAAAAGTCGATTAGGATTCAAGGAAACTTCATCAGCTAAATAGATTAAGACTGGTTCTGTTCAGATGCAACATTCTCTCGAATGGTAAAAATTAATAATGATGCTTAAAGAAACGTTAGTCACAAAAATTAAACAAAAATTGCACATTGAATTAACTAAAAAGGCAGTTATGCATGGTGCATGCCACCAAGTTATTGTCTTCACACCTATTTGAATATTTTGAGTGTGTGTGTGTGTTTGTTGAAGGTGTGTATATTGAGCGCCTTACCTTGCACAGTTCTGTGTACTCGTGGAGCGTCATACATTCGTTCCACACCTTGTCATCGCGCATGAGCTGCGTGCGTGGAAAGTGCAGCGATTTGGGCGTGAAATATGCACTATTTGGCGTTAGGTCAGCTGCCTTCACCTGCAATACTATGGACTTGTCAGGCTGTATCCAAACGTCCGGAGAGCCATCCTTCTCGTTGGGCTTATAGTGATACCACAACGGTGGCGGCTCTGTGCTCGAATTGCGCCAATGCTGACTCAGCTCGTGGTGCAGCACGCTACGCTGGCGCGTATTATTGGCCACACAGCCAATGCTGTAGACCTCATCGCGTTCCGTGTCGCCACCGGGCTTTAATACGCCCACCAGAAACGATTCTATGAATGTCCGTTTACGATTGTAAAATCCACCAATGATCAGCACATCGAACTCGGTGATCAGACCTTCTATATACTGAAATATTAAATGTATACATGTTGCTCATATCAAATCAAAACGATCCGACAGACAGACTCACATCTGCTTTGTCCTTGTACCAGCCACCGCCAACACGAGCACCAGGCTTATAGATTGAGTTTTGCTTCTTGAGGACAATGCCCTCGGCATTGGAGTCGAGCATCTGTTGGAAGAGCGTGTTGAAATGCTCGAGCGATGCAATTTTCTCTGCCTTCATTAGCTGGAGTACGCCTTGCTGTTCGGTAATCAACTCATGCAGCTTATGGGCACGCTGCACATACGTCATATCGAGGAGACTCTCCCCATTCAAATAGAGTAGATCGTATATAACGAAACATGGACGCCAGCTGCGCTCCGGTTTTAAATGTTTGACATCTGTGTTTTCGCCTTTCTCGCGATAGCGCAACTGTTGCGTATCCCAAATCATCATCTCGCCATCTAGTATTATCGATTCCATGCCCAGGGGCAGCAGTGTTCGCAGCTGGGGCGTCAGTGTTCCACGTTCGTAGCAATCGCCAAAGCTTTTTGTGTAATCGGCACCATTGCGGGATATATATTTAAATCGATTGCGTGCGTAATGCAATTGAAAACGTTCACCATCCATTTTGCGCTCCATATAGAGGACATCCGATTCCATTAGCTCCTCGATCTTTCCCGGAAACCGTTCGCACAGCATTGGCCGTATTTGCTGGAAGGGCTCAATGAATGTGTTCAAATTGATGACACCGCTGATATTGGCACTGCTGCTGCTTGTGGTGACATTACCAGGCGTTGTCTCCAGCGTTAGCTTGTCGTCAGCGAGCAGATTGCAGATACGCTCCAGATCCGAGCAGCGCTGGTACATGTCCTTCGCCATGGGGTGCAGCAGACCGAATAACCGCTGCTCGCCAATCCCCAATCCCATCGATTTGAGCAAGATGCGTATCAGCCACTTCTGCTCCTGGGCCGAGGCCAGCTCTGTAAAACGGATCAGCTCACATTCCTTAACTGAAACAGACAAAAATGCTCACTTGAAAACGTTTCGTTACTTCTAACTGAAATGACTTACCAGTTGTATCCTCGCTGGCAATAAGATCGAGCATGTCGTGGATTTGCTTGAGTGTCAGGTTGCTGGGCTCGTTGTGGCATCGTGGCAATAGAACAGCATGCACCACATCCGCATAGTCACGAAACGAGGAGAAACTTCGATGCTGCAAGCGAATCGCATCATCAGCTGATGATGACGATCAATATGATAGAGATTATTATTTGGATGAAATGATAGAATTGATGTGGTTTGGCTGCTGCCACTCACAATCCTTGGGTAACTGGAGGACGCGTGTGTAGAGGCGTCCTAAGGCCGTTATCTGCAGTCCATAATTGTTACGCGAATTGTCCGCGCCGGGCAACAACAGACGCAGCACTGGATAGAAGCTGCTGTTGCCGTCTTCCGATTGTTTGGCAGTTAGGCCAGCATTCTGCCGGAACGACTCGCGATGCTTGCAGAAGGAGTCGTAGTAACGCTTCAGTATGATCTCTTTACGCTGCGTATTTTTTGCCACCTTAACCCTCTCCATCATTGTGCAAATGTCGCGAAACTTAATTGTTTCGGAGATGTCCATGTTGAACTATTGAATATGTTGTGATGATTTCATCAACAAAGCTAAATAAACAACAAAAAAAAATACCAAATCGATAAGTTATTTTCTATCGATAGTGTGGCTTCGGTTTTTGAGGTGACCATATTGCCAGGCAATGAGCCAGACGTTTTGCAGCCCTGACAACAGCAGTACAAGTTTTTCGCATATGAAAACATTTGTGAAGTTGTAAAAATTAACAAGCATTAAAAAATAAATACAACATGTTGTATTTGGAGGACTATCTGGAGAGTAAGTGCATTGGCGATTGCGATTGCGATGGCGATGGCAATGCCAATATATATGCTAGTATTATTACAATTCTAAATTGCAGTGATTGAGCATCTGCCGCAGGAGTTGCGCGACCGTTTCACAGAAATGCGCGAACTCGATTTGGCTGTGCAAAGTGAGTTAATTATAGCAGAAGGTTTTATTATGTACAAGTATAAATTATTACTTCTAATTGAACACATGCACCACACACGCATTCGCAGACAACATGGACTCGCTGGACAAGAAGTCGCGCATGTTCTTTCAGCAGTGCAAGCGCGGAGAATTGCAACACGATTCGATGGATAATGAATTTCGCAGCCTGCGCGGTGATTATTTTAAGGTAATGGAGGATGCCGATGAGAAGGTGGCAATTGCAACACATATCCACGAGCTGGTCGAGCGCTATCTGCGCCGGCTGGACAGCGAGCTGTTCGAGTTCAAATGCGAACTGGAGGCGGACAACAATGGAATAACCGAAATTCTAGAGAAACGCTCGCTGGAGCTGGATGGCAATAATTCGACGGCTGCAACGGCTCTGCTGCTGAGCATGAATCAGAAGGAGAATCGCTTCTATAATCAAGCGAGCAGTGCTGTGAACAGCAATCTAATCGCTGCTAGCATCAACAGCGCCGCTGGCATCATCAGCACCACTGGCACTGTGGGTGGCAGTGGCACTGGCGGTGTCAGTAGCAGTGGCAGTCTGCTCGTCAGCAACCCCGCTCTGATCAACCTGACCGGCAACATTGGCAGCAGCAGTGCAGGCGGCAGTAGCAGCACAGCCGTCAGCAGCAGTGGCCATCATCGACATCGCAAGCTGGAGAAGCGTCGCGAAACGATTTGCACTGTGCCCATGCCAGAGAAACGACACAATCTAAATCAATCATTGCCAGTAGCGAGTGGCGGTCACAGTGGACATCACACTGGTGGTGGTCATCACACTGGCAGCCACAGCGGCGCCAGTATTGTCATTCCGGTCGTTGGCAATCATGTGAACACGATCACCACCCACGTCGCCCTTCCCATGGTCGCTGGCAGCGGTGCCACAGGGAATGTGGTGAATGCCGCTGTTGCCGGTAATCTTGTGCGTCAGCTGCCCACAAATCTTGGCGCGCACAGCGTAATCGGCGGCAACAGCAGCACCAGTAGCAACACCATCAACAATAGCTCAACGAATGTAGCAGCAGCCGTGGCAGCTGTTACAGCAGCAGCAGCTGCTGCTGGTGTCGCCGCCAGCAATAATGTGGCTGTGGGTGGTGTTGCATCTGTTGCCGGTGCAGGTGTGGGTGCCGGCGTTCAAGGTGTGCCCGGCAGCCATGTCGGTCATGGAAATGCGACGACGGTTAGCTATAATCTGCATCAGCTGGGCGGCGGTGTATCTGCCTCGAGTGCCATTGCAGCGGCGGCGAGTCAAGCGATCGTTGCCACACAACAGATGCCGCAGGGACGACGCACGGCCAGCCTGAAGGCCAGCTTTGAGGCGATACATCATGCTGCTGGCGTCGCTGGCAGCTGGTCGGCAGCAGCAGCGGCCCAGCATAGCAGCATGCAGCCAGCCACTGGAACGCTAGTCAGCGGCCAACATCAACATTCCCATCATCATCAGCAGCAGCAACAGTCGCAGCAGCAGCAACAACAGCAGCCACAACAACAGCAACACCAACATCATCATCAGCAGCAGCAGCAACATCAGCATCATCATCACCACCAGCAGCAGCAGCAGCAGCAGCAACAACAACAACAACAGCAACAACCACATCATCATCATCATCATCAGCACCATCATCAGGATAAGAAGCACAAGAAGTAAATGGAACTTAGTAACTAAGTGGAACTAACTGTAAACATAATTCGTATTTTCTTTGATTAATTGCAGAAAGTTAAATACCAGCATATCGATGCCTAGTGGCATCGCTGTCAAATTCTGGGATGGCTCGTCGGCCAACTCGATTGCATCGTCCACATCATCGATGAGCGTGGACTCTGTGGACATACTGTCGAGTGGCACATCTGCTGCAACTGTCATACCACATGCCAGCCAACTGCATCATCCGGCCACACATGGCGCACTCTCCCTCAATCCCGTCGCTGTCAACCAACAGCAGCAACAACAACAGCAGCAGCAGCAACAGCAGCAACAACAACAGCAGCAGCAGCAACAACAACAGCAGCAACAACAACAGCAACAACAATTGGCAACTGGCCATGGAACAGTGGCTGCTGCTGCAGCTGGTGTGGCAGCCACCGCATCATCCGCTGCCCTGCCAATTGTGAATAGCGTCACAGCGACAGCCATTGGAATGCCGAGCAGTTCGCTGACACCGGGTGCCAATCTAACCATCAGTGACACTGGGTTGGTTGTGGAGCAGACGCAGGAGGGCGAATGGTCGTATGATCCGAATGAGCCGCGCTATTGCACCTGCAATCAGGTGTCGTATGGCGATATGGTTGCCTGCGACAACGATGCCTGCCCCTACGAATGGTTTCACTATCCTTGCGTCGGCATCACACAGCCGCCCAAGGGCAAATGGTATTGCCCCAAGTGCACCGCTTCCATGCGGCGACGCGGCAATCGCAAAAACTGACCTTCAGCTGCCACTGGATCGGGTGCTGCGACTTTGCCTGCGGCTGGAGCTGGAGCTGCAGCTGCAGCATGGCCAACAACTGGTTCAGTTTGATGAAATCGTAATTCGTTAAAATGCAAGTCGCTAAACCACAAGAAAAATGGGACAATTTTTTTCAAAATATTGGATTTTCTGCTCAGTATATATAAGCTTTAGATGTCTGAAATAAGTTAATAAACCAACTCATTAGCGCATTCATCGATTTCATCAGTTATCAGTTGTTACTCTGCTCAGTAATATGGATTTCTGTACGGAATTGGGAAATATATCGAGGGCAGTTCCACTGCCTACAATTTAAATCGCATCGACTGATTTAAATATCGATAGCTAGTTAAGGTATCGCATAGGATAAGCTATCGCTGCCTTCAACTTGCCAATCGAATACTTATCGGCCATCGCTAGCATTAAGGTGACGGCATTGGCTTTGTGTCCAAAAACAAACTACTTACAAAAGATATAGAAGTATATATTTTTGTGTGTTGCGCAAAACGCAAAACTGAAAATCTTAATTGTGGGGTTGAAAAGAGCAAATAGGAAAAACGCAGTCAAATAAGCACTTATTTAGCGCTCCCCACAGTTTGCAGATAACGGCCTCAAAATTGGCAAAATACGGAAAAACAAGAAAATGAGCTACAATGAGAAAAGTGAGCCTATCACAAAAGAGGAATGGCTGCAGCGACTCGAGCAGTTCCCCTTCAAGCAGGCGGACATGAATCGTCTCATCATGAACTACTTGGTCACAGGTGACACATCATCCACATATATATTTTATTTTATTTTATTTATTTACCTATATATAAATATATATTTTTACGTGTGTGTTGTGCAGAGGGCTTCAAGGAGGCAGCCGAAAAGTTTCAGCACGAAGCGGAGCTGGAGCCGAGCGTGGAGCTGAGCAGTCTGGACGATCGCATTTTGATACGCGAGGCAGTGCAGGAGGGCCGCATTGAGGAGGCCACAGATCTGGTTAACCAGCTGCACCCGAATCTGTTGGGCAGCGAGATCTATTTGTTTTTCCACTTGCAGCAGCTGCAACTGATCGAGCTGATCCGCGCTGGCAAAGTGGAGGAGGCACTCGTCTTTGCCCAGTCCAAGCTGTCAGAGTCGGGCGAGGAGATACGTTTCGAGCTGGAGCGCACACTGGCCCTGCTGGCATTTGAGAAGCCGCAGGAGAGCCCCTTTGCCGATCTGCTCGAGCAGTCGTACAGGCAAAAGATCGCCAGTGAGCTAAACGCGGCCATTTTACGCAGTGAGCACAGCGAGGATTCGACGCCAAAGATGATGTTCCTGCTCAAGCTGATATTGTGGGCACAGTCCAAGCTCGACAGTCGCTCAATTTCCTATCCCAAGATGAAGGATCTGGAAACGGCCCAGGTGGAGCCCAAATAAATAAATGCTCGGGTCGACGGGGGAAACACAAATAATCATAAAATCTATAAGCGTGTGGGCGGGCGTGTGGGCGGATGGTTAATTTTAGGCGTGGCAACTGTAGCTTGATTGTAAACGGAGCAAAGCAATACCATTTGGATAGAACTACCATGTCTAACTATCCATCAATCTATATCGATATTTATATATAAATGTATATTTTATAAAAGAATGCATTAGGAATCTTTTGTTGCACTTTCAAAACAATGTGTGTATGTGTGTGTGCGTGAGTGTATGAATATGTGAAGAGCAATAAAATTACAACAAAATTTTTATTTGCATTCATTGGGAGACATTCACCAGCCAAAGAACAGATCCATCGCCTTGTTCATCAGGCCGGTACTCTTTTGGGGCACATTATTCCTGGTGGGCGACACTGGAGTGTCAAGCAATCGGGCGTTCTCCTTATCGATGATGGTCTCGTCGGTGCAACGGGTGACGCCAATCATCACATTGCCGGCAATGATCTTTTGATTGAAGTTCAGGGCCTTGCCGCATTCGATGCGCGATGAAAAGCGGACGTGCATCCAGTTGCCGTTCTGCGGTGCATTCACCACATCCACCATTGTTCCGCACATCGCAAAATTATGCAGTATCATCGAACTGGCACCGGGCGAGAAACCAAATATGGTTACCCAAAATTCAAGGACACGCGCCTTTGGCGACACAGTGACGCCAAGTGGCGAGCACAGGGCACACATCGAGGCATTCACCGCATTTGGTGCACTCGATACATATGATTCATTAAGCTGTGTCGTTGGCGGATGTCCGCTTTGATTTAGGCTGTAGTTGGAGCTATTCAATTGCGATGTTTGCAACATGGCCAAATGGTTGCGTTGCGGCATGTTTGGTGTTGTTGCTGCAGCAGTAGACACATGCTCGGTGCGCAGCGTATCGAACAGTCCCTGTGTGGGCGGACCAGCCTGATGACTATTGTTTGTCCTACCAGAACCAGCAGGGGCACCACCAGAGGAGCCGGCAAAGAGCGAACGATTCGCAACCAAGCCGGATCGATTGAAAGCCTGCGGATTGCTGTAGCTGGTATCCTGTGGCGTGTTGCTGCCGGGAGATGTAACTGCCGGTTGGGTTAAAATATATACATTACCAATTGCAAATAGATTGGCAATAAGTTGGCTTACCAAAGCTGACACTGTATCGCCCCAGTTTAGGGGAGAGCGTGTTGTTGTGGGGCGTCATTGTTTGGCCATCGCCCATGAGAAATGGCGGCAAATATTGGCTTTGATTGCTGCCCGGACTGCTGACGGGGCTGCCCAAAGTCATCGGCTCCATTTACTAGCAATTTAATTTAATTTAACAAAAAAAAACAAATACAATACTTAAAACAAGCAAAAGAAGCTGTTTTTAACTATAAAATCTAGAAAAGAGGCAACGCCGTTTTGGAAATACTTCCGCGAAAACACAATTGTTGCAAATGCACATATCGATTCTATATCGATAGTTGACATTTCGGGTGACCGTTTGCATTTTGAGTGTTATTTAGCACATTGAGCAGCGCTCATACCGATAGTGTTGTAGTATTACATCGATTGTTTTCAGTTTTATTTCAGACATCACATACGACGGAGCTGTCGGGCGAGCGCGTGTGGCCTGTGCGTCTTAATTTACTTTTTTTTTTGTGTTACTTTTCGACAGAACATAGAAGACATATTTACAAAAACAAAAGCAAACGCGACGCGTCGAACAGTGTGTGCATATTTTGTTGTTACTGTGTTACCTGCTGTGTCCGAATTGAAATATTAATGCGCTCAAGTGCATTCGATAAGAGACTGCGTCCCTGCCCTTCACAAAGCTCCACCAATAATAATCATCACATCAAATAACGAATTTTGGGTGCGTTGTTGTTGTTGTTTCTCGCTGATCTCCAAAGGGTGCTGCTAGCTGCGCTATGTGGAGTCCAACACATTGCAGTGTAACTGGTAAGTGCAGGTGTTTCCCTCTCACTCCCCCACATTCACTCTCTTTGCCAGTATGTTTGTCTTTAGTCAGCTGGTCACACTTGTAAATGCCGTTGCATAAATAACAACTCAGAGATGACGTTCCCAAAAAAATATCGCATTATAACTCAAAACTGGTTTAGAGAGTGAATCTCCCTCTCTGTGTGTGTGTGTGTGTGTGTGTGTGTGTAATATTCTTTTAACGCAAAGCCAATTAAATTACGATAAATACTATTAATTGGTCGAATTGCGCATTATGCTTCTTATTGTCGTCAAACAACAAAACAACACACATACAAATGTACATTTTATATGTAAGAGATTGTGTTAGTGGTGGAATAAAGCATTGGAAGTTAGTGCTTAAAATTTGGTTGGTTGTTACAAATTTCACTTTTCCTCAACACAGCGCTGCTTGCTGCTAGTTTTCCCGGTTTTCTCTTTTTTTTTTTTTTTTTTTTGTATGGTATTTGGCCCAGTATCAGTGAATTACTTTGATAAGATTATGTGGCATGTATTTATTTGGCATTTGCCATTTTCATTGCTCATGCGATAATTTTTCGTCGTCTCTTACTCATCGCGCAAAAACTTTCAAAACAAAACTTCCCTCTTGCTCGCACTCTCCCCGCGATATTCTGATGTTTTCTTTGATTGATTTCTACTCCAAACACTTTGCGGCGCATGGCGCGCATATTTGATTTATTTTGATTCCGCCTTTGCTTCTTTGTCGCATTCTTTCGCGTATGCTTTTGTCCATTGTATTTGTTTTTTTTTTTTTTTTTTTTTTTGCCCATTGAACTAAGCACGTTTCTGTTGTTTTGTTTTGTCAGCGTTCAAATTTCATTTTCGTGATTCCTGACAATATCGCAAAAGTAAAAAAAATAACCTGTTTAAATTACTCTTGCCATTTCTCTGCTCGCTCTCAGTCAAGTTTAGAAAAATGCACACCAGACATTGCATATTGTGTGCAAAGTATAATTAATTTTAATGACCATTAGTGTAATACTGAGCTGATGCACATGTGTAGAGATACACACACACGCACACACAGACATACATATCAACTGCTGTTGATGAATAGGTGAATGTGACTCACAAAATATAAAACACACTGATTTACGCTGATAAGCAGCACATAAGTGCCTATTGTACATAGGTACATTTGGTACATGCTGTACGCAGGTACATTTGGTACATGTTGTAGTGAGGTACACTTGGTACACAGCTAGCTAGATTGATAATTTGTCATACCATTGTTTGCCACCTTTGCGTCTGCCTTTCCACCTTGAACTTGCAGTACATATATATATATATATATATATATATATATAGATGTATGTATGTGTGTATAATATGTCACTGTATTTGTAATAAATTTGAATATTTGCACAGCTCGAGTAATCGAGCAATCCAACATATCGAGACAAACCGCAACTTGAATGCTCTTTTGCTTGCAGTATTACACAAACTTTAAAACGTATACAAAAATTTAACTGACTCGAATCATTGAGATTCATTCGTTCTGGCCATGTTATTGTGGCCATAACAGCGATTGTCATCATCAGAGCCGTTGACGTCAATTAATAAACAAATCCGTTGGATTGTTGTTGTTGTTGGAGCTGGTCTTTTGTCTCTGTCTGCTGGCATTGTTTGCATTCTAAATAAGTACGCCATCAACTATACCCCCTCGCTCGTCCCCTCCCCCACCCTACACCCCTTTCCTTCTTTAGGCCGCCAACCGCATTGCCATCAGTTGTCAGAGCATAAAATAATACAAGTATCTGTTTCTGTTTCTTTTTTATTTGTCATAGTCACTGTATTAATATTTGCACTTGAGATGAGCACACACACACCTTAAACACCCACACCACGCACATACACACACACACACACTCACACACAGCCACACACAGATAGAATCACAAACATCTGCTTCTGATACAAATTGTATACTCTTCAAAAACGATTTGAATGATTTTTGAATTGAATTTTTCGACAAAATAGTTTGCTACTCAATGAATTTTGTTATAAATAAAAATATTGTTTTTAAAAGTATCACAAATGATTTTAAGCTGATTCGCATAAATAAATGTCATGTAAAAATTTGTATTCCAGAAGCTTCTTTATAAAAAAAAAAAAAAAATAAAATAAAAATATATTTTCAGTCAACAAAAAATTGAACAAATACAAATGTGTTTGTTTCTACACCAGAACTCTCCAAAGCCCTCAAAAGTTAAGTGCATTTTGGAATGGACTTGGGTTAATTTAATGGATTGTTTGCTGCTTATCCTCTTTTTTAATGGGCATCTGGTGGACTACTTGCAACAAACAGAATGTAATGACGGCACTCCCAACTGGCAACTGGCACTCCCTTGTTCCCCCCATCTCCCCCTTTCCGATGAATTTTCCCCTGCTTTAGCATTGTGCTTTTGTAATGCGTCCGTTCGTCGTCTGTTTTCGAAGTTTGCGGCTATTTTTGAAAAACTTCGCTGCTGCTGGTCCAATTGCGTGCGTGTTTTTTTAGCCATAAATTCTTGGAGGCCAGTCCTCGGAGTTACGGCAACAGCAACAGTCTAGCGTAAATATTGTGCAATTTTAAGCAGACCACAAACAACCATCAAACTAACCAATCAACCAAACAGACAAACAAACAAACATTCCATTAAGCAACCACCAAGGAGAGAAAAACAAAGTTGCAACAACAACAACAATGATATTAACAAAACACGCACATGGCCAATCCCCAAAAAAAAAAAAAAAAAATCTATTAAACAAATACGCACACAGAAAATGCGATACTCTTACCGAATTTTCTATTATATCGAACATCGAGTCGACTAGCAGGGATGATCAGGAATGAATATGCATATATATATACTTCATGGGATTGCGGTTATCTCCTTAAATTCCTTAAATGAACGCGCTTAATTTGATTTTTTTTAAATTTATTTTTGTTTTTTCAACTTCAACTGAATGAATCAAATACTTTGAATTAAGTCAAGGAAAAGTGCTTTGCAGTAAATGCTTGCAACTTAACAATAATCGAGATATTTTCATTGGCGAGTTAAATAAATGTGTAACATTGTGCACAAAATTAAACAAAATATATTCAGATTCGATGGCTAATTTTATAAATATAAATTTAATTCAAGTAATGTTTATTTAGTTGCCGATAAGCATCGATGGCGAAGCTTGCATCGCATGTAGCAAGCATGTTGCATACAATAAATTATACAAAAGATATATATATTTATAGATATGCATATGCATATCTAGGTACACTTGTTGCAATTGTTGTTTGTTGTTTGTTGCAAGTGGCGGTGTTGTCCGCTGAATGCACTTATGCGAAACAGTTACGTTTCATTGCCCCCGACCCAGTTGGCGACGATTCCCGGTGAATAACAGAAGTAGCAGCAGCAGCAGCAGCAGCGAATGCATCGAATGCGAATGTGAATGCGAAACGGAAAATGAATGAAAACGGGTCTGAAATCGGATCTCAACTCAACTCAACTCGTCTCAATTCAGCTCAATTCAGCTGAACTAAGCTCAGCTCAGCTGAATTCCACTCAATTCCTGTCGCATCAATTGATTTCCAGTTTAAAGAAAGATTAAGAAAAAAGAAAAACTTCAGCTACAACTGAGCGCAAATAAAATGAAGATTCTTTTGACCTTTTGCATGCAATCAACATATCAACAAGCAGTGCTTAAATTGTCTACGTGTTCAAGCAACAATTCTAAATTTGAAAACAACATGCATTTAATAATCTGTTTCCTTGTGAAAATCAGTAGATAATAGATAGAGAGATACATAGAGATAGAAAGATATAGAGAAATATAGAGAAAGATATATGCAAGATACTGAAAAAGATGCAGAGAAAGACGAGTATCTTGCATTTTATATACCCTGCAGTCATTGCATAGATATTCAATTGGCAGTGGCAAGCATCTCCTATATATATATATATACATATTCATATTTTTAATCAGGATCAATAGTCGTGTCGTATAATTTCTCGTATAGCAATTGCAGATCAGGTTCATCTAATTTTATTGATAACTACCCCGTTTCGTGAATATCGATTTAAATCGATTACCGATAGCAATAAGAGTCAACATTTTAAGGTATATCTTGCTTTTCGGATAACCGTTTGAATATATACGACGTGTATGGCTTTTGATGAGCATAGTCTTGGATCCAGGGTATCTGCTAGTCCAGCTCTCGCAACTCGAGGGCATTCCATATCTGATCGGAGGTGGTGT
The DNA here is from genome assembly GCA_035042185.1 of Drosophila kambysellisi. Taxonomy (NCBI): domain Eukaryota; kingdom Metazoa; phylum Arthropoda; class Insecta; order Diptera; family Drosophilidae; genus Drosophila; species Drosophila kambysellisi. Next base: position 4,400,791 of record JAWNLS010001080.1, read on the forward strand.
TGCCAGCCGTGCATGCAATGCAACAAATGCATCATAATATAATGCAATTCAAAAGAAAAGAAATGATACGAAATTATATGATGTGATATGATATGATATGATATGAAATAAAATTAAATGGAATGAAATGAAAGGCCGCACAGAGTTGCATTCGGTTCATTTTGTTTATTATCGTTACTCGTTGTGTGCTTTCTTTGTTAAAAAGAGGTTGTTTTCTTTGGCTTGTTTTTTGTTGTTGTTTTGTTTGTTTATTTTTTTTTTTCATGGTGGAACGCAATAAATCAACATTTTCGCACGATCACAGCTATTATTAATGTTGACGTTGTTGTGGTTGTTGTTTGCAGCTGTAGTTTATGATATTGCGGCTAATTGTTGTTGAATGTTTATTATGAAATGCTGTTCTCTTAACGGGTTTCCAACACTCGTGTTACCGTGTTTACACATTTTGTTTGTGCCAGCGAGCCAAAGATGAAAGCCAAAGAATTATAGAAATTACATAAAGAGCAGTCATTAATGTTCGGCAAGAGTTCAAATTGTGGAATGCCTTAGGTATATATTTAGAGTATATATGTATGTATATATATGCCCTGAAGTCTCAAATGTTTAACAAACTTCAATTTGTATGTAACGGGAAGAAGAAAAAACAAGAAACAAAAAAAAAAGAGCAAGCAAGCAAACATAATAAATAACTAAGAAAATAAACAATGCTCATCATCATCAACATATTTCAAATGAGCGACATTCATTAATTCATTCATTTATTATTTTACCCTCGGGTATCACAGTAAGTAAGTGAAGCCAAAGATCAGAAACACACATACAAATATATTGGGCATCTACTACTATGTCATTCCTACATACATTAGCCAGTTAACAACAAATTTAAGGGTAATTTCCATTCAGTTGGCCAATTTTTAATGGCCAGCATCTGTTTTTGTGTTGCTTGCGTTTGCGTAAAAAAAACCAAAACACATTGAGACAAAGGCGCCGGTCGCTGACCATGCGCTGGTGACAATTAGGAAATACACATTTACCTGTCTATGTATGTGCACACACATCCACACATATATATATATATATATATATATATATACATGTACATATGTATGTATGTAAAGCGCGGCCCCAATGCCAACGGAAACTGAAACAAAATCAAAAACGAAAAATAAAGCGAAGCCAAGCACAGCGAATTTGAAAACATTTTAGATTTTAATATAGATATATGTATGTGTATGTGTATGTGTATGTGTGTGTGTGTGTGTGTGTGTGTGCAAGTATCTTGGACCTATGTATGTCTGTCTCTGGGTTATCTGTGTGTATCTCAAATGCAGCTGTAGCAATTGAGTTGACCGAGCTCATTGGCTCATTAGCATGCAAGCGAGGAGAGCAGCGACGCGACGAGGAGGAGGAGGAGGAGCGAGGAGCATTGGCCTCGCAGTAGCAGTTGTACCGTTTTCATTTCAATTCCTCTCTCATACACACTCTCGCTCTCTCAATCTGTCTCTCTCTTTATCTCTTTGTCGTGCCAAGTGTCGAAAAAGTAGAACGGCGAACTCTCAAAGTGCGTGTTGGGAATTTTTACATTGGCTTTGGTGTAATTTGACTTTTACTGCTGCGCGCACAGTTGGAATTTTGTTGGAACTGAATCAGCAGTCAGTAGTCAGCAGCCAGCAGCCAATTGGCCACAGCAACGTAACGTGAAGGTGTTGCAGACGGAGCAGCAGCAGCAGCAGCAACAGCAGCAGCAGCAACAACAACGGCTCCTCAATGTCGCACACACCCGCCCATCGTCGTCGTCGTCGTCGTCGTCGTCGGCGGCGTTTGAGCTGGCTTTGAATAAGGTCGCTTGGCGCTTAACGCTTAACGGTTCGCTGCCACTGTTAACAGTCGCGCCGTAAAGGTTTACTTTTATTGCTATTATTTTTGGATATTTCTTTTTCTTTTTTCCAATTTCGCTTGAGCGCTTTCAAAACGCCCACAAAACGCGCGCAAAATAATTGAATCAAGTTGTACAAATGATGATTAAGATGATGACAATGATGACGATGACGATGACGATGACGATTGGCAAAGAACTGCAATCGCAATGCAATTCGAACCAATTATTATTATTACTTGTCGCATAATCAAACTTGTAGAAATATAATGCTAAATATCAGAAAACCACCAGCAACAGCTGCAATAACAGCAACAGCCGCTTGACAATGATTTCATTGAAATTAATTAACCTCCAATGTTGACCTCCGCCAAGAGAAACACAGAGGCCAGCAAAAAAGCCAAAAGAGCCAACAAAAGTCAACAAATGCGACAATTGCCGGCAGAGCAGCAGTTGCATTGTTGTTACTGCTTTGATACCCTGCAGCCACACGCAACTGACTGAAAGGGTATCCCAGATATACTCAATATATGTACATACATATATACACAAGCAACTTGCAACTATTTGTATGTAATTTGAAATTGAAATAGTCATGAAAGAAGAAAAGGTTTGATTTCTATAAATCGTCACATATGAAATTCGATAACTAGTTGATAATTTTCAATGACTTGGTGTTCTAGAGTATGCACGAGTCGAGTCATTAATACTTGTTGCTATTGTGCTTGTCATTATAAAGGTGCAGTCCTCAGTTCGTATTCTAAACTAAGATTCATGTGTGTGCGTGCGTGTGTGTTTTTTGTTTTTTTTTTTGGTTCACGCCATGGAGGTGGTAATCTTGGATATTAGTCTCCCTGTACCTCGAGCAGTGGTAGAGCACATGTTCCGGGTTCTCGATGGCGTCCGGGCAGGTCGGACGCTGCGGGGTGTCCTCGTGCCTGAATCTGTGCAGGTAACTCCTGTAGTCAGCATGACCTGTAAGAAACTGGGAAACGTTGAAGTCAACTTAACCAGTATTTCTCCCGGTCCACTCCTCTAGCCTAGGAATTATAAGGTGTGTCCATCGTCCTTTCGTCGCCGAGCTCCACCTGTGCTGCCATGCGTCCATCGTTGCAGCTCTCGCTGTCCTTCGGGTGGCTTCCATTGTAATGGTGTCACCCCCAGCTAACCTACTGTTGCGAATCTCCAACATCTCCATCGCCAGTAGGTCAACCGGTACCATTCATGCCAGGACCAATGCCGCCTCGTCCGAGACCGTACGGAAACCGGACATCACACGTAACTCACATAGCCTGTAAGGTGCAAAGAGCTTCTTCCGCAGTCCTTTCTTGTTGGACACCTCCTTTGCCCAGATCGGTGCCGCGTACAGCAAGATTGAGGCTACCACTCTCGCAAGCAGTAGGCGCCTCCCTGGCTTTGGGCCCCCAATATTGGAAAGCATGCGCGCCAGGGCACCTTGCGTTTTCGCAGCTCTAGCTCTAGCTGAGCCTGTTATCCAGCATGACTCCCAGGTATTTTATGGAGTCCTTCGATTTCACTACTTCGTTGTTTACTTGCAGCTGTATGTACTCTACTACTTTCTGACTTGTAATGAGTACGGCCTCTGTCTTATGGCCTGCAAGTTCCAAGCTCGCTTCCTGCATCCATCTCGCCACGGTGTATTGCTGTGTTCTCTCCTTCTTTTAACTCCTTGGCCACCACCACTAGCGCCAGGTCGTCTGCAAAGCCTATCAGCCTGCAACCCTGGGGGAGCCGGAGCCTAAGTACCTCGTCGTACATTATGTTCCACAGCAGAGGACCTAGGACCTGTGTGTGTGTGTGTGTGCAGGTCATGCGAACTATTCTAATAATACACAATACAATAATATATATATAATTGAAAGTCTGACAACGGTTTTTATTAAAAAAATACAATTCTTTATTTCGAAAAAACACGTCTTCTCCATCGGTGTACAAAATGTAACTCTACTTATGCTAGTAGTTTAATTTATAAGGAAACCTCGCACTTGCTTATAAGTAGCTGTATGGTGTGAGTGTGGACATGAGGGATCTGCGTGATCTGAATATGTCACTTCCCCATCCTTTTGAAATTGGTTTGTCCACAAAGGCATAAGTCTTTGGCGTCTTCCACGGTTGCTGCACCATTCTTGTGATTTATTTGAATTTTTTTTGGTAAAGTTTTGTATTTGAACCAAGCATAGCTTATTATTATTATTGACAATATTGTTACTGATGTTAAGCTTATGGTTAATAAAATATTTGTAGTACTTGTTCTTAGTTCTCTTATGAATACTTTAGTTTGAAAGGGTTCTAACAGTTTTAGTTTAGTTATATTATTACTGATATAAACGGCTTGTGTAAAATCTGATATTACATTTGATATCAGGATATCTTCTAATTGGACAGAACAATTGGTTGCTTTGATTATTTTGTTTCCTAAAATTTCAATCTTTTTTGATATACAGTTTTGATTAAGTGTGACTTTAGGTAAGTTCCAAGTTAATATTACATTCGGTTCTACGAAATATATTTCATAGTTTTTTTTTGTTTTTGTGCAATGACATTCAACTTGCGTTTGTTTTAAGATACCGTTTATACATTTGTCTTCTATTAGTTTCTTTTCTGTTGCTGAATAAGTTTTATTCTTATGTAAATAATATTTACCTCTAATAGTTTCGGTTAAAATATTATTTTCTTCGTCTGGATATGGTATTATTGAATATATAGTTTCTTGTGATACAGTTTTCGGTGTATGTAATATTATTATAATTTCATTTGTCTTGGGTTTTATCCAAACTGATGTTTTTATTGTTAACGATTTTTCTAAATCAATATTTAATAAATTAAAATGTTTTAGTAATTTTGGGTTAAAAATTCCCGATCTGGTCAGTTGCATCCCCATTGCGAGATCTTCGATGTATTCAGTGAATTGTTGTAAGTTAAACAGTAGTAAACTTAATTTTATGTTCTGTTCTACTGTTTCTGTCATGTTGTTCATAACTTTTAGCCCATTATTGACTGTTTCTAAGACTTTGTTTACATCGTTTACCTGTGCGGTATTTTCCGCTACACTTTCTATTTTATCAACAAGATCTCTTTTGTCGTCATCATTTAATATGCCAAATAAATATTTTAAACCTCTTCCTACTAAGTTTCCGAATCCTCGTTTCTGTCTGTTGATTATTTTTATTCCGTTCATTTGCTTATGAAGTTTTTCTACTAGCAATTTTACTTGGGACTGAGAACTAAAATTATGTGCCTGAGATATTAAATCTTTTTCAGTATTTTCGATTTGTGTTAAGTTTACTGTTAGGCAATGGTATTCGTAATCTGAAGGTATACCTATTGAGCCTGTTTTAAATAAAACGTACCCGTTTTGTGTTTTTACTTGGTATATTTCTATATTTTGGGTATTACTCTGAGTTATTGTTAACGTTAGTATTATCATTATTAACAGATGGACCGGTAGATGAATCTTCCGTAGTTGACCTGAAATTAATTATTTAATTTGAATTTATTTTTGAATTAAGTTTTGTAATGTATGATTTTTCTTCCTCTATTCGTATCTTCGAAATGTTTGCTATGGAATGGATTTGTTGTTTTTGATTTGATAAGTGGCAGTTCTCTATAGTTTGTATCTATTTCGTAAGTTTTTCTTTTTTCGTTTAGCTTGTTGATCTTTTTAATTTTATTCAATTGGGTATTGTTTGCTGGTGATCCGGCATAAATGAAGATATCTGCTGGTGTTTTACCAGTAGTGCTATGTATTGTTTTATGGTTATAAGTGTAAAGTATTATTTCGAATTTTGTTAACTTATTTTCTTCGTTTGTGTCGAAATTAAATATTCTTAATTTTTCGTTTTTTTTTTTTTGTGTGAAACCGCTCTACGTCTGATATACCGTTCTTGCTGGGTGTAATTTTAATTTTAACGTTTTCTGAATTTAACCAAATTTTTAATGCTGTGCTCATGAATGCTGAGTCTTTGTCTGCTTTAATTTCTAACGGTTCTTAATATATCATATCTGGCTAACCGCATGTATAACCTGTCTGGTAGTCTTTTATATATTATATCTCTAACCGTATTGTGTAATGCATTTGGGATGGATTTTTGCTCGAGTTCTTCGAGGAACTTACGAATACTTCCTCCAAAATATGTGTTGTAAACTCTTCTTAGTAGTTCCTCACAAGGTGTTTGTGTTTTGAAGGTGGAAATTAGTATGCTCGATGGTGCTTCACAATCTCCCGTTTCTCCACCGAAGGTTGGTACTTGGCGGATTTGCCCGAGTGCTTGGTTTAATGCTTCCGGACCCATTTTGTTTTTTGTGAACGTTTTTTTTTTGTTTTTTTTTTTTTATTCTTCGTGGTCTGCCTCGCGTATTTAAGTTCACTTTACCAAAAAAGAAAAGATTTTTAAGGATCACGGGGTCCTTATGCGAATAACTGTTTTGTTTGCGGAGCACTAGTACGTTTTCCAAAAAGGACTACGACGTTTCACGATATTTATTTGTTATCCTACAGGCTGCGCCAATTGAAAGTCCGACAACGGTTTTTATTAAAAAAATACAATTCTTTATTTCGAAAAAACACGACTTCTCGGATCGGTGTACAAAGTGTAACTATACTTAATTTATAATATTAACTATGTCTGAAAGTTTTTAGCCTGAAATCTGAAAATTTTTAGCCTGAAATCTGAAAATTTTTAGTTTAGTTTCTATGCTCTGATAATATTCGTAGCAAATATTGCTGATAGCTTAGCTGTGCTTATAATGAATGAAGCCTGAATCATTCATCATGAGTAATATTGAATGCAAGCCTTTCGTCGTTTCATGTACGTGTTGTGCACACTGATGATTGTTCATCTATTATTTTCGCCTGTTTTTTTTTTTTTTTTTTTTTTAGAACTAAAGGAAAATAAAAATATATTTCTTTGTCCCATAAAAATAAAGCCAACCTCAGTTTACACAGAGTTTTTATTTTTTTGTCAATTGAATTCACCATTTTGGTATTTTGTTGTTATGCATAAAGTTTAAAAGTTTTTTTTTTTTTGTTATTTTACTTTCACTTGCCTGGCTGAAAATGAAATGTTAAATGTTAACTTGGACTGACTGTTCAGTGGAATATCGAAATCGATAAACAAATGTTACTATTTAAAGAAACAACTTTCAACATATCTCTAAACACTTCACTTAGTTTAAAACCATGTGTGCTTTTATGTTTATAGAGAATCCGCCCACACTTTTCCCGAACAAAGCCGGCTAATACCTGCTGCACTTATAAACACATACATACACACATATACATGCATATAAACATATATATATATACACACAAGCATGGTTTTTTGTTTTATTGTTAAGCTGGAATGTGAGCGGGGAGAAAAAAAATTGTTAAGGCTAAAATGCTGTTAGTTTTTTGCATGCAAATATTTCGTTATTTTTAATACATGCATACACATACATACATAAATGTGGATTCATGCATACATAAATACATATACATTTACATATACATACATACAATTATTGCCCGAAGATTGAGTCTTGACTTGTGCGGGTTTTTAGACAATGACTACCCACTATGCATTCACCTGCTCGCAATGTTTAATCTCACGCTCTCTCTTATACACACACACACACACACACACAACTACACATTATCTGTGCTTCTCTCTCTTTTCCAACGAGATGTTTGTTAGTGTGTGTGTGTGTGTGTGTGTGTGTTTGTTCACAATTCATTGATGACGCCAGCGTGCTGTTCGGTTGGGCTTCTGTTTGCTCTCGACAAGCACTCAATTACGTGTCGAAAGTTTTTGTTTGTTAACCCCCTCGAACCCCCCTTCGCCAAATGCAAACAGAGTATAAGTTGCAAAAAAAAAGGGCAGACAACATTTTTCGATTGACTCTATATAAAAACAGTATCGATGATCGAATTGCGAGCGATGAACAAATTTCAACTCACATTCAGTTTTCACGGCGTGCCTTAAAACAAAAGCAGCAAATCCAACGGGCAACGAAAGCGGCCAACAACAGCCAAAAAGCAGCAGCAGCAGCTTAACTGTTTCGCTCTCAGCCACTATTCGTTTTGTTTTTGTCGGCCGTTTGGCATATTTTAGCATTTTGCCATTTACCTTTTGCCATTTGCCATTTCTATTTTGGTTGGCAGCCATTTGCATGTTTCGCATCTCTCAGCTCTGGCTGCTTTGCATGTGATCAGTGATGGCATTTTAGCCTTTTTTTTAATTTTTTATATTGAGTTCTGCCATTATTTATTACAAATTGATCAGCAAACATTTTTGTTTGTCCTTTTTGCTACCTGACCTGTGCTAGTGATATACATACATACATACATACATACATACATACATACATGTATATCGGATAATTAAATGAACTCAATCAGAATCACAGAATCTCGTCCAGCTGCCGGCAGCTTAAATTGTTCGCATGATGAAACCGGTTTAGTGATGGAAATAGTCATTGGCTTTATTCTATGACCATCTATCCATTCATCTAGTATTGCTCTTAACTGTGTTTTTTTTTTTTGTTAGCCTCAGTGAAATACGAATGTGTGTATATATATTTGATATATATGTATGTATATATATGGCGATGTTGTCGCAAAAACTTCCCAAATTGGCTTAAGATATGTACATATGTATGTATGTATGTATGTATGTGTCCCTATATGCATATGTATACAAAACGAGGAAAAGACAACAACAACAACAACAGCAACTGCAACAGCAACAGCAAGTGATGAATGCGGGTCCAAAGCAGAACTGCAAAATAATAAAAAAAAAAAAAACAAAAAACCCAACCAACTGTTAATGTAATAATAATTATTATTGGGCGTTAAGACGCCCACAGCAGGCACTTCTTCGACTCGTAATGAGCGAAACAGCTAAAAAGAAAAAGCTAAAGAAATGTGCATAAAAATGTGTTTTTTGTTGTTCAGCGCTTTTCACTTTACGCCAAGTAATTGTTGCTGTTGCTTTTGTTATTGTTTCTTTTGTTGTTGTTGTTGTTGTTACGAGTCGGAAATTTGCGCAATTTGAGTTTGGCTAACAAATTTGTGCAAAGCATTTTTGAATTGTGTTATAATCGATGAGCAACAGTCACTGTGAATCGATGAATTCGGTGAATTCGATTCAAAAAGTTAAAACAATTGTTCGCTAATAACTTCGAAATTACTTTACTTCAAATCATTGTTTAGTTATTTTTAGAATAACACTTTGATGAAATCAATTCAAATTTTACATTTAAAATATATGAGAAGAAATACAAAAAACCAGCCTAAAAAATCATACAAATAATAATAACCCCTGTTGCAAGTGTAAAACAAGAGGGAACGTTGCAGTCGGACGCAACCGACAGCGAATTACTGTAATACCATAATTTGTGTGCAGCCAAGAAATACTGTCCAAGTTTGCCTTTCAGATTGAGGTAGATATAAGATAGTAACCGTTCTACCCTCCAAGTTTGGTAACTGTAGCTCTTAAATTGCAGGAGATATAGACATTTATCGGTTTTGGAGGCGGGAGTGGCCCAAAAAATGTTGTAGTTCGATCTTAATAATATAACTTCCAAGTTTGGAAACTGTAGCTCTTAAATTGCGGAAGATATGGACATTTATCGGTTTTGGGGGCGGAAGAGGTCCAAAATTTTTTGTTGGTCCAACATTTTTTTTTTTAAGTTTCTGAAGGATGTTACTAGCAATATACCTTAAAAATTTGGTGACTTAAGCTTTCAACTTGCGTGAGATATACGGTGTTATCGATTTTCACCAACGGGCTTATCGGTTTATCGGACTTCAATCTAATCGGATTTCGTTTGATATAATTATGTACTTGAATTGATGTTTTTTGATTTGCTGCAAATATTTCCCGGTCAAAAATGTTTGCTTGCGGATCGTCTGAGTAGTTCAAGACTAATGTATTCCAGGTGAATTAATGATAGATATCTGAATATTTATGTGTGTGTGTGTGTGTGTGGCATAATTAGAGCTGAGAATTGCCTATGCATATATGTAAGTGGACTGGAACCGGCGACCCAGAGACTCTCAAGTCTCATGTCTCAATTCTCAAGTCAGTCTCCCCCAAAACACAATGCTGCGACTTTCTGCGCACCACAAATACAACAATGCCAAAAACAACATTTCTGCGGTTTCCATATCAGCCGGATGCGTGTGCCATAGCTATATGTATATGTATGTATATATGTATATGTATGACTATGGTTTTAAGTTTTGCATTAGTCGAGGTCACAAGAGCCGCGCTCTCTCAAGTAGTGAAACTCGACTCGGCGGAGATTCCAGACAAATTCAACTTCCTCCAAAGCGAACTTGGAATTTTTATATTGGATTATCGAAATCTTCACCTTCTTCTTCTTGATGTTGATAATTTGGCAGTCGCCGGAAATGAAGGCGGGCAAATCAAAATGAGCTCGTTCCCTGCGGTGCCGGTTCGCTATTTTTGGCTTACAGCAGCTGCTGAGAGCAGAAATGAAAAACGCAAATGAATTTTAAGTAAATCGGAAAATAAGTTGACAAAGTTAAGTTGACCTTTTCCTGACAATTTCCCAAATTTATTTATTGTCAACTAAAGTCAGTCGACACCAAAAATACAAAAATGAAAAATTTGAATTAAAATAAAATTAAAATTGTAAATAAATTAAAAAATACTAAAATATTTGTAATATTTATAAGATCTCAAATAATGTAATTTTTTTTGGATGTTGGGGATTTCAAATTTGTTTCTAAAATCAAAAACATTTTTAAGAATTTGTTGAAAACTGTAAAGTTGACTAACAATTACAAAATTTCGATTATTCTTTTATAAATTTACCACAGCAAAAAATTGTTTGCTATCTCTCTCACTTACATTAGTGACACGCCTTTGCTACCAATCTCCCTGTCTCTTTCGCTCACTTGAATAAAATTTTGCTTTCTATGCGATTTTTCAATAATTCTTTGTTATTGTTGCTCCTTTCTTAATCGTTTCTCTCTTTCTCTCTTATTCTCTTGCCTCTCTCTCACATAGTTCAGCGTGCGCGAGGTCTTCTGACCAAGGGCAAGAATGGCACCAACAATTGCTTTGTCACAATTGCACTGGGCAAGGAGAAGTACCAAACATCGGTCAAGGACAAGGCCGAGAACAGCGTCAACTGGAACGAGGAGTGTGAACTGTGAGTATATATATATATATATATACATATGGATGAGATCATAATTTCTTGACAATTTCTTCTCTTTTTTGTATAGTAAAATTCCGGATCAGGGTAATCGAGCGGAACTGACGCTAACATGCCTGCATCGCAACAATCTGGGCATCGATGAGTTCCTTGGACAGGCGACGCTGCCACTGAAGGACATGGACGTCTATGATCGTCCCCGGGCCAAGTGGTGCAAGCTGGAGAGCAAGCCGGGCAAGGAGAAGAAGAACAAGGAGCGCGGCGAATTGGAGGTGCGCATCGCATTCGTTGTCAAATCTGGCTCGTTGACCGATCTAAGCAAGAAGGACAAGCACAAGTCTTCCATTGGCCAGCTGGCCAGCTCTGTTGGTGGCAGTCTGCTCTCAATTGGCCAGGGCGAGAAGCGCAAGAGCATTAAGAAGCTGGCCGGTTCGCTTAGCTCCAAGTTGCACATACGCAGCAAGAAGAAGCACGACAAGGATGGCGACGACAGTGGCTCCTTTAGCGGCTCCTTTGCCAGCATCGGTACACCGAACAGCTCCAACGGTTTGGGCGTCATCGGTGGCGGTAGTGGTCGGAGGCGTGGCCAGCGCGCCGGCGAAGCCGATCCCGGCGTCATCAGCGAGGACGAGGATGAGTTTGTGTTTGACAATCTGTCGCACAAGAGCTCCGGCAGCTCACTGAACATACAGCGCTCGGGTCTGCAGCCACCGGGAGCGATGTCCTCCTCATCCTCGAGCAATTTTGTGCCGCGCAATCCATCGCCGCTGCTGATCAATGGGAGTGCAAACAACAATGGTGGAGGTGGTGGTGGTGGCCCCAGGGGCAAACTGAACGGAGGTAAGCCCAAATTGCAAGAGACACTCGATGAGGATCCTAAATCGATCGTGGCCGAAATGGAACAGCTTGAGCTCGATTTCAGCGTTCGTGCACGCACTCTGCCGCCTCCCTCGAAGCCGCCGCGCACCCCGTCGACGTCACAAGAGCTGCAAATGGAACTTGAGCGCGAGGGGGATGGTCAAGGTGATGGACGGGGCCAGGGACAAGGGCAAGAGCAGGGCCAGGGGCAGGGGCAGGGGCATGGGCAAGTGCAGGGGCGTGGCCAGGGGTTGGGGCAAGTGGAACCACCGGTGGCCGATGAATGGGAATCGAAATTGCATGGTGGCGCCAAGTATTTAGAGATGGGCGGCAGCAGCAGCGATTCCCTCAAGCGTCGCAGCTGGGAGACGCGCGTGCCGTTGCCAGCAACCAGCGAGGAGCCGCCACCGCTGCCAGCCGCCAGCTCCTCCTCCATTACATCCACATCCTCCTCCTCCTCCAGTTCCTCAGAGAGTGAGGACGAGCAGGAGCGTGAGCAGGCGCAGAAGCAGGAACAGCAGCAGCCAGTGCCGGTGCCGGTTCCGGTGCAGGTGCAAGTGTTCCCGCCGCCCTTGGCTGAGAGGAGCAACCAGAAGAATGAGAGCCTGAAATCTTCTTCGTCGCTGTTCTCACCGGACGTGGAAACACGTAACTTTGATTCGTTCAATGCGAGCTTCGCCAAGTTCGAGCAACGCAACAGCACCGCCATCTTTGCGGACGAGCCGCTCTCCAGATCCACATCCAAATCGAATTCACAGCTAGAGCAGCCAGCACCAAAGCCGCAGCCGCGTCTCCTAAATACCGAGCAGCAACCGGGCGTGGCCAAAGCCGAAGCTGAGGCCGCTGCCGCTGCCGAAGCCGAAGCGGAGGCGAAGGCGGAAACAGCACGTCAGCAGCGCGCCGCTGAGGATGCCCGCCTGGAGGCCGAGCTGCGTTTGAATGAGCAGCGGCTGCGCGAAGAGGAGGCGGCCATGCAGCAGGAGATGCAGCTGCAGCGGGAGCAGGAGGAGCAGCGGCGTCGCGATGCCAAGCGCCGTGAGGAGGATCAAAGACTCTTGAGCTTTGCCAAGCGCTCCAGTTCGCTGGAGGAGCAACAGTCACAGCCACAGCCAGTGGAGGATCAGCAATTTATTGCTCCCGTTCCTGTTCCCGTTCCCGTTGTTGTGGCTGCTGCTGTTGCTGTTGCCACTGATGATGTGGATCCAAGCATTGAGCACAACTTCCTGACGCCCGAGCAATCGCCCAAGGAGTTTACCAGCATTGGCGGCGGTAGTGGCAGCGGCGAGCGCTGGGAGAAGCGATTGGGCAAATTTAAATACGGCAATAAGCGAGGTGAGCAGCTCTCCTGTTGTTGAATCCCAAAAAAAAAAACACCAAAAAAAAAGACAGCCGAAACGAAACGACTACAGAAAATACAAAAACAGCAGACAGCAGGCAGCATACAAAATACAGATCAAATCGAGATACGAATAGGAAACCCAGCTAAATAAAAAATAAAAAATAAAAAATTAGCCAACACTGTCCAGCCACAAATCCACCCAAGCTCAACTCAACTTGAATCAAAGCAAATCAACTTAATTCACCTCAGTCTCTCGTACCTCGAATCTCTAATGCGGCGGCACGTGTGGGGAGTGCGGCATGTGTGTGTGCGTGTGTGTGTATGTGTGTATGCACAGTGTTGTAAAACTCGGGCAGATCCAATCGAATCACGCTCCAAATCGAATCAAGCTATTTTCCAAAAGCCGAGCTGTCATCTAACGCGTCACATTTCCAATTAAATTAAAGCGTTCCATTTCTCTCTCTCTCTCTCTCTCACACACACACTCTTAAACTACATCACTCTCTGTCTCTGTCCTGTGCACTTTAATCGAAATTCTTTTACTTTTGCAATTCCTGTTTCATTTGCTTTTAGAACAGCAATCTTCAAATTCTCGTCCGGCAGACAATTAATTTGTAGCTTTAACGAACTACTTTGATTCAGTTTTGATTTTAATTAAATAATAAACTAGTGTTTTTTATAAATAAATAATGAATTGGCAAATGAATTAGGAAAGTTTGTTTCGCGGAGTAGTTTGCTCTCGAAGAGGGAACTCAGCTCTCATTGTATGCATCTGTCGCGTCCTCTTTTGTTGTATAATCGTATTTTGTGTTGCTTATCAATTATCGATTATAATCAACTTTCGATATCCACAGATAAACAGAACGATACCGATAGCAATTCGCCCAGTCCCAAATCCACGGAGCGCATCATCATTGGCCACGAGAAATCCGGTTCGCATGCGGAGCGTCGCTCCGAGATCTCTGCACAGTTGGCCAAAAAATATGATGGCAAGTCCCGGGAGGTAAGATCCATAGTTGCTGTTGCCGGTTTGATGTTTTATTTGTAACACTCCCTCACTCTCTCTTTCTCTCTCTCTGTCTCTGTCTCTTTTAGGAGCTGATGCTGATTGCCAATGGAATGGAGAATGAGGCACTGCTGCAACGTCAGCGCGTCAAGGAGCTGGAGGACTATCTGGACAATTTGCTGTTGCGCGTGATGGAAACGCATCCGAAGATCTTGCAGAATCCCTATTCGCGCACCACATCGGCCAAAAGGTAGACAACTCCTTCCCACACCCATCTATTCATCTATGTACCCCATTCCCTATCTCCTGTCACTCTCTCCTCCTTCTCCCTCTCCTTCTCCTTCTCTGTCTGTTTGTATCCTTTATTTTTCTTGTGTTTGCCTTGCGTTGTTATTCGTAACGTCGCACTTTAGTCGTCTCATCCAGCTGCATGTTTATCACCGATTGCATTGTGTCTAACATTCTAATTATTGTTTTGTTTTGTTTTGTTTATTTTGTTCTGTTTTGTTTTTTTACCTTTGCATACAACAAAATGTACATTTATGTATTTCTCTTTATTTAGTTATAAAAATTACATCAATATGAATGACTTTTTAAAGTAAGTGCTGTGAATTTTGCGCATGTAGTTGCACGCACACTTAACAACAACAACAACAACAAACAACAACAACAAACAACAACAACAAACAATCAACAACAACAAACAATCAACAAACAACAGCAATACTTATATGCACTCAAAAATACAACAGCTAAAAAGACCAAGAACCAACACTATTGAGAGAGATATCATTCAGCGGCAGCAACAATAACAACAACAACACCACCACCACCACCACCAGCAACAACAGCAACAACAACATCATCAACAACAACAACAACCACCACAACAACAACAGAGAAACAAAAGAGTAAGAAATGTGCATTTGTCTCTCGCTAAAAATGTGTGTCTCCAAAAATCTGTTTCTCAACTGGTGCTCGGATGAAATTTACCACCTGACTGACTACCCCTACTTGAGTCTATCGCTCTCTCTCTCTCTCTCTATCTCTCTCTTTCTAACGCTGATAATTTCTGACGGTTTCTCACTCCCATTATGCTTACCTGTTGCTGTTGATAGTTTTCTTCGTGCTCTTTGCAAATCACACACACATAGTCACACACACCCACAACCCATACACACACCCACAACCGATAACCTGCCACGTACTTTGAAACTGTTGCTTTCTTTATTTCCTAGTATTTGTTTTGACAAACTCAAATGTTTACTGTTTACTTAACTAATTTGTGTATTTTTGCAGCGGTTAAGTCTGGATGGAATCCAAACTATGTTGGTGAAGAAGGACGAAGTAGGAGCAGGAAAATGAAGAAGAAGAAGAAGAAGCTGAGGCGCCGCTTTTATATGTGACATAGAAATCAAATGAACACCAAGTTGCCTTTTGTCATTAGAGAAATTCAAGTGCTTTCTTATCATACTTGTTTAGCATTACTTTTACAGTTACTACGATTACAGCTCTTAAATTTAAGAAAAGTGTATGTTTTTTTTTCACCACAAATAACTCCTAACAACTGGTTGGCCCAAAGCCAAATGTGTGTAGCGTGACCTTATTCAATGTGTATTGTATTTTCGTAGAATTATACTCAGTCTTTTGTTTTTTATTTTTTGTTTTCATTAATTTTGTATTTTTTTTTTGTTGTTTTTTATTTGAACGAAGAGAGCAGTGTGAAACTAAATTAAATTATTTGTAACATATGAAAATGATTGTAAACAATTTGCTAAGCAATTGTAAAGCTTTGTTTCGATTCCACAAATCAATTGAAATTATCCAAAAGTATTTTTTATTTGCATTTCAAAATGTGTCCCGTTTTCTGTGAAGAGTCCCGCAAACCGGCTACGATTGAAACAATTTATAGTTAAGTAAGTCCTAAATTATTTATGTACTAGATGTTAAGTGGAAAGTGAGCAGTGAGCGAGGAGTTAAAAATGATAAATGATTTTACTTATTAAACAACAACAAATAAAAACACTTAATATTGATATTAACCGACTTTCGACTTTTATTTACAACAAATTATTAGGCTCAAACAAAGCAAGCAGTACACTGCTTGCTTGCGAGGACTGCTTTCATTTATAACCCCCTAAATGGAGGCAATACTTTTCAAATTTATCGTGATATCTTCTTCTTGACACACCGTTTACCAGCATCCTTACGCATGTAGCAGAATTATAAGAAACTTTTCTTATTTCTGCAGTTTGAAGAACAAACATGCTCTATCTTACTCTTATTTGCTGGCCAAGGACCTCCAACGGTTGTATGTTTCACAGCCATGCCCATTGCAAATTTCCGTGGAGCATTGTTCGTTTCAATTCCAAGGATTAATCCAATCAGGCAGCAGGACTTCCAATTGCCTTAAATTGCGCTCCTAAAAGTATGCCACACATTTTTGTCACGAAACAACTTAGCCAATGCAGCAACCCAATTTGTGTCACTGTTGATATGCGATTGTATGTGTGCATGCATGTTTGTATGTGTGCATGCATATTTGTATGTATGTGTATGCATATTTGTATGTATGTGTATGTTTATATGTATGTAAGAATGTACAGTTTGGAAAAATTGAATATCACCAAAGCACGAATTTTGTAATTTATTCTGCAAATTTGTCCAATTGTGACTTTCAATATATTTTTTTTGTATTGCACCTTATTTTTTTAAAACGATATATTTTTCATTTTAAAAAAAGGGGCAAAAAGAATAAAAAATAAATAAAAGCATTCTGAATAGAAATCTTTATGATTCGCAGAATTGCGCTTATAAAAATATGTGCTTTCGAGAATTGACTTTCACTATATTTTTGTTATTGATATTATTTATTGTTGCGATCTTTAAATTTAAAATGATTTCAAAATGTGCAATTTTATACAAAAAAAAATTATTCGATTAAAATTTTCTACCGACAAGTTGGTCGATTGAATACGAAACGCAATAAGCTTTAAACAAAAGTCAAAAGAAAGTTGCCCGGAAAAGAGCACTGGACCCAAATAGACTTTAACACAAGAGCAATTCTCAATTTTAAATGCAATTTTTTAAATCTGATAAAAACGGTGAAAACGTAAAAATTTATAAAAGGCATCTCCAATTGCTGATAACTTATTTGAAAAAAACTTTTTTTAAAGATAGAAAATAAGGAAAAATCAGATTAGAAGCAAGTAGCAGCTCCAAAGTAAAGATACTCAGATAAAAATATAATATCTGCTAAATAAACAAATTTGCAAATAAAGATTTGCTGCAAGGAACACAAATTGAAAGTTAAAAGAAAAAAACAATTCCAAGAGTAGAGCAGTTAACCCGGTAACGACGGCAACTCTTTCCAATAAAAACTAGAAAATATTGATGGGCCATTTGGGGTGTTCGATGATAATGCGCTGATGCCATTAATAATAAAAATTATGGGGCGTTTACAAGAGGTTGTCATGACAGTCGCCTGACATTTATGCAATTTTATGTGCGACGGCATACAAAGAGGCGGACAGGACCTGAGATGAGGACGAGACGAGGACGCAGACGAGGACGAAGACGAGGACGAGACGGGACGATGGGTCTGTCATCTAATCCACCCCACTGGGCTGGGCAATGACAAGTCTATCAATTTTTCACACACTTATGACACGACAGCGAAAGGCTGCAAAAGGCTGCAAAAGGAGCAGCCTTCTGCAAGGACGAGCGATTAACATGCAGCCCAGTTCGCTACCTTCTTCGGGTAGAAAGGGCCCGAACAGCCCAAAACGATATCAAAGATTGAGCCATGCAAAATGTAATTTCTTTTTTTTTTGTTTTTTTATTTTTGCTTTTGGCTTCGTTGCACAATTTGCGAATAATTTACGAATCTTAAACGTACTCATGAATTGCAACATCTTAAATTACAAATATCGACGGATTGAGCATAGGTGGGGTTTAACCCTTGACGGCATAGCTTCTTTTGTTGTCTTGGGTATGTTGTTGTTGTTGTTGTTGTTGTTGTACAAAAGATGTTCATACTACAGACACAAACAGCTAGCTGCAGAAACTAAGACTTGTAATCAGTTTTAAGTTGAACTAACAACAAATTTGAGCCTTATCATTAGGAATCGTCAACATCTTTAGTTGATAGCTGAAGTTTCGGGCTTAGACCAACATAGGATTTTTTTGTTTATAATGCTCAGCATCAAATATTATACAAAGCTTAAATACTTAAGATCAGTTGGTATCTTAAGTCCAAAACGCAAACCCATTCTTGTGATTAGTTTTAATTGGTCTTTTAAGATTAGTATAAAATTAATATTAACCGGTTCTTCTTAGGGACAAGCAACGCTCAGTTTGAAGTTTGTTAATTGAAGCATTGATCTAGACACTTCGAGACAGTCGGGCCAATGTCTTGTGGCAGTTACATCCCGTTTGGTGTCATCCCAACTTGCAACATGCCAAAGCCAAGCGGAAAACACACGAAACAAGAAACACAATTTGACAGCGGGAAAACTGTCGCAACAACAAGCGACAAATGGGACACAACTAGATCAGAACAGATGAGAAGCGAACAGATCGCTTGGGACTGGCACTGGCACTGGCACTGGGACTGGGACTGGGATAGGGACAACAGTCATCAGACAGCGGACAGCGAACGACATGTTGATGAGCCAAGATTTTTACATGACACAATTGTCACATGGGACCCGTGCCAACAAAATTGAGATTTCATTTTGATTTGGATTCTTTTTGCTTTTGAGAGTTTTCAAACTAAAAAAAAGAAAAATAATATATATATATGTATATATATATATATATATATATATATAGTCGCATGGACACATGTCAATCAAATGAAATTAACACGTCGTCATCGTTCGGATCATCCAATGTGTATGGGAAAAACTGGGATTAGCTTGGGGCGTTCATTTGGTGGTGGTTGGTGGCTCAAACGGCTCAAACGCATTAGCAACTAATGCATTTTCTTTTCTTTTTTTTTATTCTGTGGATTTTTGTTTTTTCAATTTACGTTTCGCGATTATTGCGGTTGATTGCATTTCGCAGAGTTGATTTTTGCATGGAGCCAAAGTCCGCAAAATGGGATTACGTAAAATATCATTAATCAGTCAAGTGTACATATATATATATATATATATATATGAGCGATATATAGTATGTGTGTACTGACATGCAACGCTGTGTTGTGTGTTGCAAATGCTTGACAGGCATGTGGCATGTTGGTGTTGCACCCACAACGATAGATCCCTTCGACACGCGTTGCCTGCTCTCGATCGCCATGTAATTATGTAATTACAGCCAGACCTGTGCACGCTGCTCTAGCTGTGTGCTATCTGCAACTATATAGTGTATATATATATATATATTTATATATTGTAAAGCTGATGCCTCGTCCGGCTGTCGGTCGCATCGTCGCATATCGCACTAATTGCATTAAATTGCTCTACACGGATAGATAGCTGTGTCCAGCTGACGCTGCTCCTCGCTTAGTGCTGCTCTTCTTCTTCTTCTTTTTTGTTTTTGTTTTTGTTTTTGTTATTTTTATTTGTATTTGTATTTATTTATTCCTCCCCCGTGTTGTTGACATTGTTGCTTATGGAGTGCGACAGTTTACGATAAGTTGCGCAGTATTTCGACTATTGGTAAACATTTTAATTGAGTCCTGTCTGTCCAACTATCCTGCCCCTATCCCCTGACCCCTGACCCCTGTTGTAATTTCTTAATTTCACATTTGGTGCACGCATCGAACTGGTTGTTGTTGTTGTTGTTGTAGGTGTAATCATACACATCTCTCCCCCCTGTCGAAAGGACTCGTTCAATTGTTTTTTAAATGGTATCGCCTAATTAAGTGAATTGCGTTGTGTTTATTTATTGATCATCATTTTCCACTATTTGTTTTCAACTTACAAAAACAAAAAACAAAAAACAAAAAAATACCTTAAATACAAATTTCAAATTTTTTCTCTTTTTTATGGCATAAATTGTTATTTGATTTATGACATGTTTCGGATATTTGTTGTTTCACATTTGTTATTACTTTTGGCAAATATTAATTAGTTAAGCTTATATTTTATGCAATTTATTATTGGTCAGATATCAATTGCTTTTTATATAATAATATATTATAATATAAATAAAAAAAAACAGACAGTTCCTCTGTGCTTCCAATTTGTAATTAAAAGTATATTAAACTTAAATTATACACTGTGTATGTTGGGATGTTACAATAGACAATGTATCTAGGGATACATACATACATATGTTACATACGATGTCGATATGATGTCAGCCGTGACATTTACATGAGTTCCACACGATGGGATGGGATAGGATGGGATGGGATGCAACGAATAAAGTAATTAGCCATGCAATATGTTGTTGGGCCAAGACACCCTCTGTGGGGTCGATATGGAAATTTACATTTGCCTTGATTGACAACTGATCTTTTGCTGTTGTTTTTTTTTGATCAGTTTCGATTCCTCTGCCTGATGATGATCCTATGATCCTTTTGTTTACGCGCAAACACTCATAAATGATGTTCATGTGTAGGGACAAGGCTTAAAAAAAAAAGAAAGAAAAAACGTTTCCCACGTAGGAAAAAAAAAAAATGAGGAGAAGAAAGCGAAATGTTTGTTGCAACCATAGCTAACAAGCCTGTAATTACTCGTCAAAGATTGTTGCCGTGCAACACCTTAATGGACTTAATGTTACCCGGACGGGTAACAACTCCTACCCAGGCCCAGACTGTGACTGTGAGTGTGACTGTGACTGCGACTGTTGCTGTGACCCTAACGTCTGTCAAAAATTTGCATAAAAAATGGAAAATCAAAAAGAAAACAAAAATTATAACGCACAAGAATTATAGATCCAGGGGGTTACACATATTTCTGTTGTGACATCGAACATGAAAATATTTGTGAGCGTAACTAAAAAGGATTAAGCGTTATGCGCATAATCATCTATTTTCGATGTCTTTCGAAAAATTACCATAGCTTAAGGACACACACAGACACAGACAGAGAGAGGGAGAAAGAAGCAGAGAGAGAGAGAGAGAGAATTGGGGAGAATTTCTGGCCAAATATTTTGACGACAGCTCAATTATAGTTTAGGTAAGGCGCAAAGATTTGTAGGACTTAGGGTTGACCAAAAGCCGTCGACAATGTCCTGGTGAAAGGGGTTTACACGCAAACGCAGACAATGCAAATCTCAACTCAATGTAAGTCGCAACAGCAACAGGAACAGCAGCAACAGCAGCAACAACAGCAACAACAACAACCATTGCTGATGGATATTTAGGGACACAGCTGCTGGTGCGACCTTATCGTCGCTATCTTATCTGCGCTCACGACACCCAACACAAAGCAACACAACTCTAAATGTGGCAATTAACTTAAAAGACGAACGGACCAAGCCCCTGCCACTGACCCTGCCCCTGATCCTGACCCTGCTCCCACAAGAAACTATGGAAGAAGCACGCTCGAGGCAGCGAAGCGCGTAGTCAGCGCCAGCCTTTAAGTAGTTGCACTTCCGACAATTAGCCACGGCACAGGACACTGCACATCCTTGCCACTTGCCACTTGTGGGAGTTGCGTGTGTAATGATTGCGGTTAAGTTTTGCCTTCCTTCAACTTCGCTCAACTTTCTCAGGGTCACAGCTGGCTGACCATTCGCTCATCCGCCGTCTTCACTCTGTCTCCCTCTCTCTCTTTCTCTCTTTGTCTGCAACGTCTCTTTCCACCCCGTTCTCAAGTGCAACAAATAGAAAAGCAGCAAAAGCAGACTATTTTGTAATTTTCTTTTAAATATTCATGTGAAACAATTTCAATCTGGTCAACTTTCAGAATAGAAAAATAAATTCAAAATATTAGATCCTCGCTTTGGTAAGAATATAAGTAGTCCTTGGCAACCCACAATGAATATTGATTACTATTTGATTTACTCTCGTTTCCAATACTACTATCTGCACAGATATGCAGGGTATTGTCTAGTCGGGCACTCTCGACTCGAGCGCTCTTTACTTGTCTTTCTCGTCCTTTTGGGCTGTAATTGGATGGCCTATTTGCGTTTTGTGTGCAAGAATAAGCAACTGTCCAAGATCAGTAGCAGCAACATCAGTACTCTACCCTCCCCTCCCCTCGCCGTGACGCGACGTGCACCACTCTTCCCCCTAGTTGTGATTTGGATTAGGTAAAAGGATAATAGCCGCAACGCTTGTGCTTCTGCTTCTTCTGTCTGTCTGTCTGTCGTCCGGCTTGGCATTTAATCTTGGGTCGTCGGTCAGTTTTTGGCGCAGCTGCCAACGCCACGACCAACAACAAGAAGGATTTTGCTCTAATTTAGTGACACGGAAGGACATGGTCCACAGAGCGCAGATTTGGCACAATTTTGCAAGGAAATTGGCTCATCTTGGGTCAGGAGTGGCCGCTCCGATGGATCTTTTGTTGTTGACCGAACGTTCGGTCCGAGCACTTTCACGCTTCCTAAGCGAAACGCACAGGATAAACGGGACACACAGGACACAGAGGACACACAGCGTGGAACGTGAGCAAGATTGAGAGCAGGCCAATAAATCTGGTCGAGCATCAGCTACGCATCAGCAACAATGACAGCGCCATTGTTCGGCTCGAGAGCTCGATTTGTGCGTTCGGCATCGAAAGGACTCGAAGCACAGCGGGTCCATAAAACCAGAGGCGCCAATTTATGTGTCACTATGCAAATTTGGTGGCATGTTATGAAAGTCGCGCCAAACAACTAAAGCCACCTGCCGAGTGAGAGCCAGTTGAACGCAGCGGGTCTATAAAGTTTGGGTGGCAAAGATCAATCGGGTTGATAACGCAAAGAGTTGAAGTTAGGATACAAAATAAAAGATATTCTGCTCTAACTCTTCAATATAGCGAGAGAGAGAGAGAGAGAGACTGTGGGAGAAACCGGGATAGAGAGAGAGAGAAAGAAAATGAACTTTTAATTACTAGTATGCATATTTGGCTAAATTTTTTTATTTGAAATCTAAATTGTGATATGTTATGAACTGGTTTTTTATATTTTTATTTATTAGTCTGACAGGATATATCCATATAAAGGCTAAATGGCACAAACATGTATATAAATCTGTGTATTAAAGCAGTTATTGCTTAAACTAACAAGTCCTTTCAGTGTCAAATACAACTCTGCCTAAGAGAAGCTTTAAAGCTTACCCAATAAACCAAGCTTAATGCAGAGTTGCATTTCTTAGCGATTGCAGCAGCAGAGGAGGAGGGGCAAAAACAGCTATTTTGGGGTTAGCGCAATGAAGAGATCAAAGATCTTAACGCTTCAAGTGGCTGGGCATTCAATGCCAATCGGCCACTCCCAGCAATTAGACGGGGCCTGTTTCTCTGCACACACACACACACACACACATATATATATATATATATAGAGATAGCTCGTTTTTTACACATGTTCGATGGGCTGGTCGCAATCCAAGTGCAAAAACTGTCGCACATAAATTTTAATTAACTTTATTTTTAATTGTTGCAAATTTATGGCAAAGGCAGGCAGGGCAAACAACGTCTGCACCGAAATTGTGGAAAGGAAATGGAAATGGGAAAGGAAAGGAGCAAAATGCTTCCTTGCGCTTTGTGGGCAGAACAGAATGACAAACGAACAACAAGCAAGCAACAACAGACAGATAAGGAACGGGAGTAGGGCCAACGGTAAATGCTCGAGCAATCGATGCAGCAGCAGCAACAGCAGGATCATCAAGGATCCCTTTCAATTGTTTGGCAGGCCGACAATTTCTGCTCTAAATTATTTGCCATAATTTCTGGCTCGTCTTGTGCAATTTTCTTGCCTTGCACCCCACACTACCCTCTGGCGTTCACCCTCTGCCACTGCGGCACGTCAGTCAGTCAGCCGCAGCGCCGCATCCTTTGCTTCCTTCGGCTTGCTTGCTGTAATTTACTTCCTCTTGTTGTACGTCTCCGACTCAGACTCAGACTCAGTCTATCTCTGTCTCTCTGTCGCTGTCTGCTGCTCTCCCGTTGTGTTTGAGTGTGTGTGCTTACGTGTGTGTGTGTGTGTGTGCTCTTCATTACGCTGCCCATTGTTTTGTCTTGTCTGCCTGCTTCTGCCGTTGCCCATCCTTCGCATCCCCACTGCAATTTTTTCTTTTTTTTCGGCATGTTGTGTTCCAGTTTGCAGCCTTGCTTTTTCAGGGTCACTCTCAGTACTCAGTACTCAGTCCCCCCTCCTGCTCCTCTTTCTATCTCTCTCTCCCTCTCCTCTCTCTCTCTCTCTCTCTCTTAGCATTACGTTTTGTTTGAGATTGTTTCGTATTTGACAGTTGACAGTTGTTCGACTTTTGAGTATTAAAGTTATGAGCATAAACATGACATTTTCTTCAGGGGCCCGGGACTCGAGAGCAACTCTCATCCTTTTTGATTTTTATTCTATTTTCGTTTTCCCCCACCCCACTTAATATATATTTTGTTGTTTTTGCCAACTCATGGGCATGTTGGCAATCTCGAGAATTGGCCTGCCTTGTAGGCGTTGGTTATACTTCATCTACTTAGTGGACTTCCAATTCATAGCTTGGGGAACTACAGCTTAAGGCGTTGGAAGTTGAGTTAGTTGTAAATGTATTATTTAATTTTTTTTTTTCGAATTTACTACAACGCAGCCTATTAAAATGTAGGTTATTTTAGGTTGGATATCTGTCTGGATATGTTTATACAATCTGCTCTTCAGAAAATTAATCCTGAATGACAAACACTTTCTCAAGCAAACGTATTTGTTCTTACTTAAGTACTTATCTATGTATGTGTAATAATGTACATACATACATATGTACATATTTATATTATACATATATTTATTATATATACATACAGTGGCTCAAAGCGGGCGGTAAGCAGCGACAAGCAAAAAATGTAATTGCCTGCCATAAACTCATTATTCATTATTTTTCAAAAATTCCAAAGACCGATGACAGGTATATATATTAACCACCAAAATGAATATATTACCCTAATAAACGGGAATTTCCACACCCGTTAGGTCGGGTTATGTAAGAAGTACCTAAGTTTTTGGGTCAAGTCCTCGGGAAACAGTTACATTATGGACACCTGGGTGCCATAAATCCCGTATTTTTTTACCTGAAGTTGAATTTTTTCGGTATAAATAGACCAATCGTCCGTAGCCAGTTTATTTTTTTCCTGCATTTCGAGTGCAATAAGCCAACAAGGACCATGGGTAAATGGACTACCATTGAGCAAAGTAAACTCATCCTGGAACACTTAAAAAATGGATATTCACATCGCCAAATAGCTGAAATGGTCAATCTAAACACCTCAACTGTATTCCACATCATTTGGAGTTTCGTCGACGAAAATTGGACAGAGGACAAGGGCGGAATTGCACCAAACCCGATTTTCACCGAGCAGGACGAGCCAAGGATCATCAAGATTTCAAGGGGAAATCTTAAGCTATCGGCTCAAAAACTGACTCAATAGGTGCAGGATGAAATAAGGAAAAAGTTTAGTATGGGAACTGTGCTCCAAGTTCTGCGCAACCATGACTTTAAGGCCCAAGTACCACGGAAAGAGCAATTTATAAAAGCAAAAAATACAGGGTATAGGATGACGTTCGCCAAAATCCACTTGGGCAAGGATTTGGAGTTCTGGAACACAGTCATATTTGAATATGAGTCCAAATTCAACATTTTTTGCCAGGACGGATGGAATTATATGTGGCGACAACCCAATACTGAGGTGGACCCCAAACACTTAAAGGCAACAGTCAAGCACGGCGGAAGAAATGTTTTGGTATGGGCATGTATCTCGGCAGCCGGTGGCTGAAATTTTGTGATTATTGAAACAATAATGGACAAGTATGTGTACTTTGATATACTAAAGAAAAATTTACTCAAAAGTGCCGAGAAGCTAGAATCCGACGTACTTTCCGGATCTACCAGGACAAAAACCCCAAGCATAAGTCCGGAATAGTACAGTCCTGGCTTAGATCGAAGTGTCCCCACATCATAATTCCACCGGCCCAGTCTCCAGACTTAAATGTTATTGAAAATTTGTGGGCTCTGCTGGAAAATAACATCCGGAAACACAACATATCCTGCAAACAGGATCTCCAAAATGCTCTGCAGGAGGAGTGGAGCAGGATCAGTCCAGAAACTACACGGAAGATGGTGTCTTCCATGAAAAATAGGTTAAGCGAAGTTGTTAAGGCTAAAGGATATCATACTAAGTATTAACATCCTTATTTAAGCTTTTATACGCCAAATATTTCACTTTTCTTAAGACTGCTTACCGATACATTGATTTTTTTTTTGGATAAGCTTATAGTTTTTGACTAATTTTAATTAATTAATTAATGTTTTAATAAAAACTAAAGTTCCTTTTCAAATGTGATATAACATTAAACAAATTGACATTTAAACATTTTGAATTTGTTTCCTTGTTTAAACTTTATAGCATTTTACATTTTTTGCTGGTCGCTGCTTACCGCCCGCTTTGAGCCACTGTATATTTATTTACACTTTTATAGACGTTTGAATTTATATTTGTGATCTTGCGAACAGAAAAAAAAAATATTTCAAGTATTCGATCACTATTTGGATTTTTTTTACCAATTTATATTTAAAGGAAAATGCGCCCTTAAATTTGTTAATGGGTTAATGAAGATCCGATCATGTTAACATGTGTACACACACACACACACACACACACATGCGAATTTAGATTTAGAGTTGCACTTATGCAAAACGCAAACAAAGCCGCGCGACAAACATTTGATACACTTTTCCCTTGCATATGCCAAGCAAACGTATTTCTTTTTTGGTTGCCTCTTTGACGGCGCAGCAAATCAAATATCGATAAATTTCGCATACAATGCAAAACAAAACGCATTAATCAAAATCAAACGGAGCGCAACAACAACAACAACAATAATAATAATAAAGCAAAGCATACACATTAAAAAAGGGCTGCACACTCTCTCTCTCGGTATGCAAAGAGCGGTCGGCTTAAATAGCCGAAGTGCAAACAGAGCAATCGGCGGGGGCAATCGGCAAATCGGCGATTGCGATTGCAAATGCGAATGCGAATGAGAGTGCGAAAGGCAAAAGATGAGGCGCAAAGTTTATGCGCCAAAGTGCCGCCGCAGCATTAGCCACAGGCCATTGAGCATGCAAATCGACATACATTCATGCTCACACACATACATATATGGGAGGAGGAGAAGGAGAAGAATGCAAAAGACCAAATCTAAAGAGTGAAAGTCAAGTGGCTCTTCGTGACACTCTCCACACACACACGCACACACACACATGCACACGCGAGCTGCTTGCAGTCGCAGAACGTTCGCAAAAGAGAATTCATAAAAACAATAAAATACAACAACAAAAAACTGCAGTCAATTTGCATAGCGATCGTCACTCGAGCGGCCCTTGTTTAAATGCTTCTGCTCTCGGCATTTCTTCTCCTTCTTCTTCTTCTTGTTCTTTTTTTTTTTGTGTCCCGAGTGTGTTCTCGGCTCGTTAATTAAGCGTTAAATCGTTGAGCACATAAAAAATGAAAATAAAAGAAAGAAAGAACCTCAGTTGTCGCATGTGAATAATGCAAATTGATTTTGAGTAGTTTTATGTGTTATTTTTATTTTGTTTTTTTTACTTTGCATTTTCCATGTAAACCGCAGAAAATGTGCGGCTTATGTTAATTTTTCAATGAGCCCATTGGGAAAGACAGTCAAAGAGACTGGGGCACGCCCAGTCGTCAAGATGGCTCGTTAAATCATATTAATCAACAGATCCTTAAAGGCATAACGGTCCCAAAATATACCATATATACAATATATGGCTGCGGGGCAGCGCATCTGATGCAATTCGTTTGCCGAACCTGAATCTGCGCCTGCTTTCAAAATCCCATTTAATCCTTTTGTGTGGCTATGTAAACAGCATAAATCTCGACGAAACGCACGGCAAACCAAAGAAAGCCATCCAAAGGAGGGCTGCTCACAAATATGGCAAAAAGAAAACCAATATGCGAATCCCCTTCTTTTATTTTTTTTTTGTGCAAAAACCAACCAAAAAGAGTTGAAAAGTTGAGCATTTTTTTTATTTTTTTTTTTTTGTATTTTTGCGAGGCAGCGCATTCAATTAATTTACCTTTACTCCTTTGTTCCTTGGTTCCGCAAAGGATGCAGCCGAGACCGATCAAGAAGAATGGCAGTAAAAGCAAACAAAAAACAGCAACTTTCACCGCAAAAGAAAAAGAAAGAGAAGAAAAAGAAAAAAACACAGAATAAAACGTGTGAAATTCATTAATGTAATCCTGAAATGGGTAAAAGCAATCCTTCAACACACTAAAAAATATATCTGGAGTAATTAGGGAAAAAACGTTAATCTGATGGGGTTGCGAAATTTGGATGTCTTGATATTTTGTGCGATGAGTTAGGTCTGACTATAAATCATAAGAGATTTCTGATTTCAAGTTTGACGAGGTCAAAAGCTACTGAAGTTTCAAGAAAACCAAAAGAATTGTATAAAATACATACTTAAATTAATCGTTGGAAGATACATATGTGTATTTGGGATATCTGATATCTATAAAATTGCAAATAATGATCAGACATCTATCATTTTACGAGCTGGCAGATGAAATTGTGCGATCTCCTCGACAGAATTTAATATGTGGGCACTACTCAAGATTGATGCACAACTAATCGATAGAACTTAACCACTTACTTGATGGTGAACTGATTGATCCTGGCGCACTTCCTTGGGTTACTTGTAGCGTTATCTGTCAGCTGACCAACGTTGACAGGCCGGTCAAAGGTGATCAACTGGGCTTGATTTCATGATAAATGGTTGTGGCTCGACATTTGGCCATATGCCACAGGACAACTGCTAATGTACAGGATCAGCACCTACTCAACATTTGTAACGTTTTTCAAATGCTTCCTGCGGAAGTTGCAACATTTTCAATTAACTTTTTCTCGTATTCTTCTTCTTCTTACGTTGCATTTCTGTGGTCGCTAAATAGCCGCAATTAATACACATATCAGACATTAGGCAGGAAGTTGTGCAAGTTGTTAGCCTGGCTAATTAACGTGCCTGCCTCTGCCCCTCTATATCCAGCAAGTGTCAAAGCCTGTTGCTACAAACCACCGACCCCTGAATGCGACATTCAAATTGACCAGCGTCGGGTGGGGGTAGCGAAAGGAAACCCGACAACAACAACAACAACAACAACAACTGCGATGTCAACAATGACGATCACTTCCTTGAGGGCAAAAGCAAATTTAATAACTTGGCAATTGCCGATAGAGATCTGAAAGTCATTTGGTAAGCGACTGTGGGAATAAATACACAACCCAACTCCCTTCAGACAAAAAAAAAACGAAAAAAAAAAACAAAAAACAAATGGATTCTTAGTCAATCCTTATTCTTCTTGCAAGCTGAAACTTTAATTGTAGCTTGCACTGGAAGAGTTGGAAAGAAAAGTAAATTAAACCAAGGGATTTCTTCTGTAGAATGAGCTCAATTGCAGTGCAATGGAGCCTGGAGTGTTGACTGAAATAAAAGCAATTACAGTTAATTTTGATCGAATCCATGCCAACAATCCTATCCCACAATGAATCAGTTCTGTTGATTTAAGTTGAGCTTTAACTGAAGCTATCAATGAAACTAAGAGACAGACAGCGGCTTTATGCAACGATAAAAGAGCAGACTAGGGAGAGAGAGAGACACACAGGGAGAGACAGAGAGAGTGCGTCGAGCTCGACAGGGGTTGCGGGGTGTGCTTGCGCAACAACCCCTAAATCTTGGACGGGCACGAGTATAAAACGCTGTCCGCTGCTCGGAGCCAAGTCAGTTTGTCAGCGAACGCCGAGACGTGAGGAGAGAGAGAGAGAGAAATCGAGACTAGCAGAGATCCAGCGAACAGGAGCGACAAACTCCGCTTACCACCAACATTCTCCATCGAACCCAGAAACCCCTAGAACCATCGACATGCTCAAGTGGACAGCATCCACGCAGCGTTTGCACGAGATGCCCGTACAGGGCACAACCGGACAGGAGCCGGCGAGGGCGGCGAGACGACAGCGACGACAGCGACGCGCCACAATTGCGAACAAGGAGAATGTGCCCCATGTGGGGGAGAGCACCAACGGTTACATGGGCATCCACAGTTACAGCTCTACGCCCATGGCTATGCCGAGGGTGCGCAACAGTCCGCTGGTGTTGGCGCCGCTCAGCGATATACGCAATGTGACGCCCGAGACGGTTGCCACACAATCGTCCGGTCATCGTCATCGTCGGGTGGTGCAGAGTGTGCGCTATGCAACAACATTGCCACGCTACGAGGTGGAATATTCACCCTCAACGGCCACGCTGCCCAGCGGGCAACATTTGGCGTTGCGCGGATTGCTGCCACTGGATCCGTTCCTGGAGCAGCCGCGCTATATGGCAACCACACAGCAGCTCAAGCAGCGTCGACTGGATGCCGAATTTCTGGCTACCATGGAGCAACAGCAGCAGCAGCAACTCCAACCAGCACAGCCCAGGAGAGCGCAGCAATTGGTACGTCCAGTGACGCCGCAGCCATCCACGCAGATGGGCGATCAGACGCTGGACAAGCTCATCGATGCCATACTCGATTCGGCGTGCAAGGCGAACGGGATCAAGAAGAGGCCGCGCAAGTCATTCAATTTGCGGCGTCGCACATTGGTCAAACAGCAGCTGGAGACGGAGTGCGCCGGTGCCATGTTGTCGCCCTCGTATGCCGCCGGCGATGATCCGGCCAGTGATTTGAGCTTTGGCTTGCATCCGCTGATGCCGATTGCGACACCGGAGCCGGCATCACCGCTGTGCCACTTGCCCCACAGTGTCCTGGTGCAGTTGCCCACGCCCACGGCCACGGCCACGCCCACACATTCGGATACCTTCTGCCTGGAGACGCCGGTGCGTTCGCTCAAAAGGAGTCGCGGACGGGAGGTGCAGCCAAAGATTGCCGAATCGCCGCTGAAGCGATACAAAGTGGATGCGAGCAATTACTTTGAGGTCGGACTGGCGCTGCCTTCCTCCATCTATGTCTAGAGAGAGAGGGAGACAGAGGGAGAGGGAGAGAGAGATAATGCGAGCTAGCCAACGCTGACAAACGGGGGAAAACGCTTAACTATGACGCTTATTTAGTTCCTAAGTGTAATCTTAATTAATATATATATATATATATATATATATATATATGGTAATATATGTATATATATTTAAATAATTTTTTTTTTAGCTACTACTTTAAAATAGATCCTGTACAGAAATTAGCATTTAAGTTAATTTTTTTGCCGCTGCTGTTATGTAGTTTTTGTAAAACCCTTTTTTTCATATTTATTTATTTATTCTTAAGTGAAACCAATTTTTTTTTAACCATATAACAATTTTTTTTTTGTTCATTATATTAATAAAACTCTGCAGTAAAATCAAAAATGATTGCATTTTTTCTTGAGCAAGCAACGGAAAGCGGAAAGCTTACATAAGATATTTAATTATTTATTTATTTAATACAAAAATAAAAAATTTGAATTAAATTAAATTTAAAATACAATTAAAATTAAAAATAAATTAAAAAAATAATAAAATATTTATAAGATTACGAGAAAGTTATTTAAATAGATTTACTTAAATGCGTTTCACATATTTAATCAATTATTTATATGGATTATATTCCATAATTTTTTGAACCAAAGACTTATCGATTTTTGAAAATATCCAACTAAGTAAGGAATTTACTACAAATATTAATTTTATATTTAGCTTCTTCTTCTTCTTGAGTCCAGCTTTCGCCAATCGGTGGTTGTAAGGATAAGTAAGCCTTATAGATAACCCAGCTGTGGCATTAAGATAGATAATGCTACGAAATCGTAGCTAAAGATAAGAATGATAAAATTATATTTCATTTGTGCAACGTTTGTTTTTTTGGCGCATGCCACGTCAGCTGCAAAAAAAAAAAAAAATGCCAAAATAGTGTTGCGGCTTTTGTTATGTTGGTTGTTGTTGCTTGACCAAGTGATTTGCTTTGCTTGTGTTCAAAACAGCAGCAGGTAGTCGATCAGTCGGATGAAAAGGACGCTCAGCACGCCCCCGTTGCGTCGATAACAACAGCTGCCAGCGGACAGATCTCAACCATCTCCCTCGCACTCGCACCCGCACCCGCTCTGCTGCTCCTCTGCTCTCCTTAGCTGTTGTTGCAGCTCGTGTTTTGGCTTAGCTCGTGCGACAGCCGTCGAGAGCATTTCACAAGACACTTGTTAACACTTTGACGCCCTCGGAGATCGGAGCGTGCGGCCTTTTGCGGCACTCTAATTCGATTTGAGAGAGACAGAGAAATGGAGAGACAGAGAGAGAGTGAGAGTTCTTGTTGTTGGGCTTCTGCGGAAAACCCGCAGCGACCCGCTTAATCCGCAGCAGCAACCTGTGCGCAGGTTGCCCCTGCCCCTTGCCCCTGCCACTGCCAGTGCCTTTTGACCTGTCATCAGCTCTCACATTCTTGTGGGTTCGTCCCTAATTTGTTGCCCATTTAGCCTTTGAGCGGACGCGCGTTAATTGAATTATTTTTATTGTATTCGGCTGCAGACATTTCCCGGTAACTTTTCCACTGTTTTTCCTATGCCATCAGCCTGGCTGCCAGCGTGCAGTTTGCACTTGCTCCGTCAGCTCGTTCAGCTCATCGCCAGCTGTGCTCACCCGCATCGCTAAACTAATAAACACACACACACACACACACACATAGACAGGTAACCCTTTGAGGAAAATTTACATTTCCTTAGCATTTCCGGCATTTGCGTTCTTCTTCATTTGGCTTCTTTAGTTTTCGGGTGTCACTTGTCTAATCGATAAAATTTTGTTATTAATTGCTTGTAAATGTGATAAATAACATTTGAGGAGTGCCAAAGGGTGGAGCGGGAAAAGGTACAAGGGGGGGGGGGGGGGGGGGGTTTCTGAACTGCTAACAGCTGACGGAGCGTAAAAGATATTCCTGCCACACAAACCCATTGAAACAGATCAAGACAAAATATCTATTAAACTTCGAAAGAAGTTGGAAACTTAACTTCAACAACAAATTAAAAAAAACAACGAATAAATCGAAGGACACAAGGAATAGTCGATAACTTTGTTGTTATCGATATTATGCATTAAAATACTGTGTTAATTAATTGTTAATAAATTTGTTTGGACTTTGTAAACGTGATGAGCATTTGATTTGGCTCGAGAAGCGTGTCCTTGCTCCTTATTTGAAGGACATTTGGGAATCGTTTTGTGAATCAATCAATTGCAGTGCAGAATATGCAAATGACTGAAAGAAAAGGATACGAATTCAAAGGACTTTTAATTGTGTGTGCATGCATGTGTGCGTGTTTGTGTGCCTGTGTGTGTGTGTGTGTGTGTGTGTGTGTAGTTATTATGCACTTAATCAACAGCTGGCCGCAGAAAGGAAGTGGCTGCCACAGCCCGAGGCGACGCAGAACCCGTACTGCCAGATTGAACAACCGTTTGCCAGATTGCCGGATTGCCAGATGCCAACTCGCGATCTTCGCGCACACCTTTTGATTGACAAACAAGCCGCTGGCAAAAGGAACTGCTTGCCACAGCCACTGCTGCTCATGCCTCATGCCGCATGCTGCATGCCGCATGCTGCATGCCGCATGCCTTTACCTCTACCTTTTGATCTTTGCATTTCGCCTCGAGTCCATTTACTCTTCTCAATTTGCGCTAATTTTGGCCGCAGGCGATGAACTTTCGCTCGCAGCTCTTCTCCCCACACACACACACACACACACAGGCATCCTCACGGGAAAAGGTGACATTTGGTGTCGACTGCTCCGCATCCTGTTTGGCGTAAGCCGGCTTAGAGAGCATCCTGCCATTTTGGCCAGTGACTGTCAGCGAGGATGTAGCAATAATTGCCAAATGTTATGCAAACAATGCCTAAGATTTCCAAATCCACAGGCTCAGTCACCGCGTGTGGCATCATGTGCCAGTGTGAAAATGTGGCAACAACAACAACAGCAGCAAAAAAAAAACCATTAATATTCAAATCTCCCCGCACCCGATAAAAAAAAAAAGACGGAAGCAGGCCACAAAATGGGGTAGCAAATCATAAATACTCTTTCCCGATTAAGTAAATATATATACATATATATAAATTAATGCTGCACATACATATATCAGTTGCATATGGTATAAATGGGTAAATCATTTGTATAAATCTGAAATATATATTTTTATTATAATTATGTTTGAGATTATGATCTGAAAATTGTAATTGGAATTGATGAATTTGATGCAGATAAGATATATATAAAGATATACATATATATATATATATATATATATATACACATAGCAATATTGGCAATATCAAATTCGAGTAACTTTACGATATAGTCATCATATCTGAACGATATATGTGCCTACTTTCAGGCAGAGCAGTGCAGAAAGACAAGGTACAGTGAGACACGCGTAAAAGGACTCGGCTCGTCCTGTTGCGTTACACACTTTGCCACTGAATTGAAATACCCTTTTGTTAGGGTACATGAATAGTAAAATCAGTGCAAGGGTAGCTCAGCATCAGCATCAGCATCAGCATCAGCATCAGCATCATCGTAATTATAATTCATTTTCATTTTCATTTTCATTTTCATTTGCCTGCGCAAACGACACAAATCTGTTAATGATAAACAAATTTTGAAAAAAAAAAAATGAAAAAAGGGTTGCAACTGGCGCTCGACTGTTGCAGTTGCGACAGTTGCTGCCGCCTCAGTTGCTGCAATTTTTGGCAACCGCTGCGCTGCCGGCGGCTATTTGCAAATTTTCAGCGCATTCAGCTAATTAGCTTAGCGCCCGCCCGATTCCCAATCCCAATCCCATTCCCAATACCCAATACCCAATGCCCGATGTCAAAGTTGATGTCGATGTTTGGTGAAGTGTTGCGCACTTGGGAGTGTTGGCAATGTTGCAACGTCAGCTGCTGAAAGTCAAAGTGCAGACAGAGAATGGGATCGGGATCGGAATCGGGATCGGATGAGGTCGTTGTTGCCACTGTTGATGAGTGGGCAGTTTATTGTTATACGAAGAGTCATCTTTATGCATACAGTGTGCTACAGTAGTCATCCGCAAATGAAAACATTTTTTGAAATATTTCCCCATTACACAAATTCTTAGCATTTTCAAAAATCCTTTTGAAAACCTATATTTTATAAATGTATGTTTTTGAAAATATCAAAAAATAAAAACAACTTTCGAATTAGAAATATGTTTTAGTTTATTGTTTAACTTGGGTTTAAGTTGTCATGCCTAATTAACTAATACAAGCTATTAATAATTTAATATACTTATAAATATATATATATAAATAACTGAAAAATCAACCCGATCAATTCAAATGAAATGAAAAGATTCAAAATGATTTTTGAAAAAGAAGAAAAGAGTTTGTTAAAATTGAAATAGTTTCTATTTCGAGGGATCACAAATTGGCATCAGTCTCAGTGGCGAGGTATCACTGTAGTTGCAACAATGACGCTGCAACTTTTGTATTTTTTGCTGTTTTTGAAGCACACATTGAAATAACAGTTGGCCAAAGAGGACGCGTGGCCAGCAGCTGCCAGTGTTGCCACACAGCGCCGCCGGTCATTACATATGCATAAGTGTGAACAAGCCCCTATGTGTGTGTGTGTGTGTGTGTGTGTATGTGTGTGTTGCAAAAGTCAATGCATATTTGTGCAACAGTCGAGCCGAGTGGTGCTAATGATAACATGCCATAATTATTACCAGCAGCCAAGTTGAAAGCTTTTCTATCAGTTGTTGCAACTTGCAGCCCCGTAACGCGTTACTCACACACACACACACACACACACACACACACAGTTGCATGCTTTTGTGTTTTGCTGTTGCTGTAAAAATATTACAGCACGGGGTGGCAACAGGGTTATGCCTCATCCTCATCCTCATCCTCATCTCCATATTCATATTTCACATTCAACATTTACATAACATTCACAGTTCTGCGAACGCGACGCATGCGCTCAACAACAAAAAGAGAAAGAGAGAGAGAGAGAGAGAGAGACAAGGAGAGAGTGAGATAGAGATAGAGAGAGTGAGAGAGAGTGAGAGCAACGCTTCCAGGCGATTACACGCGTGCCAGGTTCAAGAATTGGGTGAAAATTTACATTTTTTTGCGTTGAATGAAAAACAAATATAAAATGGGAAAAAAAACCAGAAAGGGAAATCGAAATGGAAAACCGACAAAGGGGGAAAAGCCTTGTTCATCATTCAAGGCACTCCATTTGGTTTTGGTTGCGTTTGTTATTGCTGCGCAGTGAAGTGGACAAGCGGAACGGAACGGAGCGGTGCGGTGCGGAGCGCTACGGAGCTTAAACGGTTCTGCAAATTGCTGACATTTGCCTGTCACTTTGTCAACTGACAGCCGGTGCGACACGGGGCGGGGGGTGTGTCAGCAGCGCAACTGCTCTCCTTCTCATTCTCTCCCCCTCCCCCTCTCCACTCACTCTCTCTCTCTCTCTCTCTCTCTCTCTCTCTGAGTTCATCTGTCTCATTTAACGGACACACTCGCTCTGATTGACGTCGAATTCGCACTTGACTTGCTGCGCCGCGAATTAAGTGAGCAGCAGTCGCGGCGCCTCGCTTTGCGTCGCCTCGCGTTGCGTCACCTCGCGCTGCGTCGCGTTACGTCCCGGGCAGAGAAGCTGACGCTTCTGCGCAAGCGTCAGCGTTAATCGCCTAATGAAGCCAAAGCGTTTTGCAGTTGCTCCGTCTGTCTGCAAACGGTTCCAATTAAGTTTGAATGGCTGGCATTTGTGGAAGGGGCTTACTTCTATTTACTTCTATATTTTTACTTTTATATACATATATAGCTAGTCTATCTTGTTGACTATATAAAGTCCAAGAGATTTACAAAACACAAAAGTAAAATAAAATAAAAAAATTAACTCATTTTACAGAGATTTTCAACATTTTTTTATGGAAAGATTTTCCAATAAAATGAAACAAATAAAACATAAAAAAAACCTTTAAAAAAAGTAAAAATATATTTAAAAATGAACTAGAAAAAATTTAAAAATTAATTT
This sequence comes from Drosophila kambysellisi, assembly GCA_035042185.1. Taxonomy (NCBI): domain Eukaryota; kingdom Metazoa; phylum Arthropoda; class Insecta; order Diptera; family Drosophilidae; genus Drosophila; species Drosophila kambysellisi. Next base: position 4,438,213 of record JAWNLS010001080.1, read on the forward strand.
AATAAAATAATATTTATATAAGCAGTCACACATTATTAAAAAGATCTCCTTTACTACTTCTACTATATTTATTTATCTGTAATAAACAATTACAGTTCACAAATATTCAAAAAAGATTTAATTATGATAAAGTGAAATAAAAATAAATAAGATGCAAGTTAAATAAAAATAATAATCATGCGATTGGTTACCAATTAAGTTAAGATTAAAATGTAATATATGTTTGATTAGTAGCTCGCAGAAAATCGATAATAATCGATAAGGGAAAGACAAGTTTTAAAAATGTTCAAATATGCTTTTCAAATGGAGTTGATGGTTTTTCTTCTTAACTTCTATTTTAAAATTTTAATCGCTGACAAGAAAATAATTGTTTTATTTATTTATTTTGCTAACTTTTATTTAAAATTTTTAATCGCATACAAGAAAATAGTTTTTTTTTATTTATTTGTTTACTTACTAGTTGCAAATGTAGCGCCACTGTAAACTGTTAGCTAAATGTTACCACAACCACTGTGCAACAACGCCAGGCCCACTCGAGGGACGCGCCTGCGCCTGCGCCTTTGGCTGTGTCTGGTGCACGAACAACGAACAACGAACGAGGCACAGGGTGCAGGATGCACACAGCATCATATGGGGTAAGTTCGAGGCAAGTTTAAGTCAGGCGATAAGCTGTAGCAGGGCCGGCGGCGCATTTCTATCTGATGGGCAAACAAAAACCGCAGTGGGTGCAAAGCGCGCGAGAGAGAGAGAGAAAGAGACACAGAAGAGTGAGAGAGAGAGAGAGAGAGAGAGTGAGAGGGGTAATAGCTAGAGCCACCCTATTGACAGGGATTTAGATGGGATTCTGTTTGTGGCGGCACTTAGCACTCGGTATTTACATGCGACTCGTGCAACGTCACTGCCAAAACAATGCGACAATGAAACGCGCCGTCGTTTATGTTAATTTATGCGCTATTAAAAGCGGCGCGGGGCACTTAACTCCTCGTTGCATTCAACATATATATATTTTTTTGTCATTTTTTTTTAGTTTACTTGCTGTTGGGCTAATTTCTGGCAGCGGCTTCAGTTACACTTTTTTTTTGCTTTTTGGTAATTGGCTGCACGTGATTCGTGGCCGCCGTTAAGGATCGCAAAGGATCTGGACATGAGTTGAGCGAGTTGTTGTTGTTGTTGCTGTTTATTATTTGTATTTTTTATTTATTTATTTTTTTTTTGGGACTCTTCCAGCAGCTCCTCATTCATTTATCGTTGATTGGCCAAGCTGTCAACTGGTTGCCGCTAATGGGACGCAATTCTGGGAGAGTTTTGCGATTGATTTTGCCACTGTGACAAATTAAACGGTGCTCGTCTAATGAGCTCAAATGAAAAACTCAGCCTTCCCAAAATGCTGAAAAATGCTGTTAAAAAGCCGCACAAAAAACCAACAAAAAAAGAGAAAAGAATAGCAAATAGAAAATAGAAAAGACACTCACACAAAAGGCGCAACAAAAACAATTTTTCTTGCGAGCGCAAAAAGTGTCGAAAAATTTACAAAAAAAAAAGGGAAATTTTTGTTGTTTAGCAACCGCAGCGGGAAAAACCCTTGCAAAAATGTGCATTTTCATTGTTGTTTTATATACATACGTATATATATTTTTTTTGTCAAGGGTTTGTTTTTGCCATTCTTTGTAAGACAAACAAAGCGTTTTCCACAATGGAAATGATGCCAAATGAAGCGTTTCGAATAGCGGCCCAAAGACGTGCCCAAAGATTTGCGAGAGGATCGAATATATTTTATATATATCTACAGATCTGACATCACTCAGTCATTGATCAACAACTGTGAACGCTTCAATCTAACTTTGATAGTTGACTATCTTAGAACTACACGATTTTCTATAAATATGTACATTATTATGTTTTCCGACGATTCCGTCGATAATTTTCCTACGTCAGTTTTATTTTAATGAATTCCTTTAGTTGTTAATAATTTTCTCAGTTTTGAATATTAAACTCAAATTTTGTTTTTCCAGCGATTCCAGCATTTCGTTGTGTTTCGTTCCTGTCATAAAATCAACTACAAATTTTGGATTAACCAACTAATTTCTCTGGATTTTTATGTCCTGTTAATATGCATTTGTATCGATTGTGTGAATGGATCGTTGATTGCACTCATTGCACCCAAGGATCATCGTTTTCATATGCAGCTGTTGTTGTTGTTGTCGAGTCCTTTGTTGTAGCTGTGGTCCACAGAGACCAGCCCACAGCTAATTGCAGTAAGTGGACAGGCCACGCCCACTGGGCACTGCCCCCTATTCGTATTATTCTCGAATACTCTGTTGCCCAAGTGAATGGGGTGTATTTTGTTAGTTTTCCTCAAGTGTAAATTAACATATATATTTGTTCTATCATAAATTTAAAGAGCGATTACTTAATAAATGATGAAATCGTTTATAATTAATTTTAATTTTTCGTTAAGATCAGTTAGAACAAGATAGAACGTTGCAGTCGGACGTAACCGACAGCGGAATACTATTATACCTTAATTTGTGTACAGTTAATCGTTTATCGTTATCGGGGGCGGGAGTGGGCGTGGCCCAAAAAATTTTGGAGTTCGATCTTAGTAGTATACCTTCTAAGTTTGGTAACTGTAGCTCTTAAATTGCGGGAGATACAGGCATTTATCGATTTTTGTGGGCGGGAGTGGGCGTGGTCCAAAATTTTTTTTCCACATTTATGAAGGGTGTTACTAGCAATATACCTTTAAAATTTAGTGACTTAAGTTTTCAGATTGCGTGAGATACAAGGGTTTATCGATTTACACCAACAGGTGTATCGGTTCAGGTAGGTGGAGTGGGCGTGGCCATCCAATTTTTTTACCGATCGTTGGAGTAGTCACCAGTAACATACCTGCAAAATTTTGCGACTCTAGCTTGCAAATTACGGCAGATATGCGCATTGTAAATTTCTAGGGACGAAGTTCCTGGGGGCGGCGGATGTGGGCGTGGTCCAAAAATTGGTATGCCAATCTTTGAAGGAGGTTACCAGCAAATTACCTTCCAAGTTTGGATACTCTATCTTTAAAATGTTCGGAGATATACGGTGTTATCGATTAATAATCGGAATTGTCGATTATAGGCGCAGGTGTGGGCGTGGCACCACAAATTTGTTATCGGTTCTTAAAGGCGACTACCAGTAATATACCTACCAAATTTGACGTTCCCCACTCAAAAACTGCGGAAGATATAACCATTTGAAAATTTTAGGGGCGGGGGTGAAGGGGGCGTCGGAGGTAGGCGTGGCATATGCCGATCTTTCAAGGACCTCGCCAACAACCTACCAACCAAATTTGGTGACTGTATTCATTAAATTGTAAGAGATATGGGGATTTATCGATTTGCTAAAATCGAATTTATCGATTTTCTAGCTCCCTAGTGGACGTAGGTCCAAACCCAAGACACTTTAACTTTTGAGGGTACTTTCCAGTATACATTCCAAGTTTCAAGTCTCTATCTCTAAGGGTGTCGGAGGAACGCGCGTTCATACAGACGGACAGACGGACAGACAGCATGACGGACATTGCACAAAACCAATATACTATTATTACCATTCTGGTATAATAGTATAAAAATGTCATAGTTGTGCTATACTTTTATAATATATATAGTAAATATATCAAACAACAATTATTTTTTGCAATATTAACCCTTACATTAAGATACCCATTATTTTGGGGTTTTTTAAAATTGTTTGCTTTTTTCCGATTAGGTAAAACCATCAAATACGCTACATGCTATATATTCATATATACTAAGCAGCTTCTTCGCAGATCTAGAGAAAAAAGCTAAATATCAACTACACAAGATTAACAATTTCTACAGGCTTAAATGGATTTTATGATCACGAAATCGGGTTTATCTTTTATTAAATTGGGGATAGAGAAAAGAGCAGTCGGCGAAGACCGATTTAGTGATTTTTATTGCTTCGATTGTATTTAGTTTTCCTATATATATACAAACAAACACACGCACAAATATATATCTATATATATATATATATATATATACATGTATATGTATGTTTTAATGTACTATTCTATTTGGGCCACTTCTATCGGCATAATCTAAAACGTTGTGTTACACTTTTCATCTTCTGTGTGTGTGTGTGTGTGTGTGTGTGCGGCCTGAATGGTGGCACGTGGCATGCTGGTCGACTGACCGCAACAATGGTCGCGTTTAATTACTGTTATTGTCGCACCCTTCGCGACTCATTTGCATTTACATTCGCATTGGGCACGTTATGAGGGCGCGGGCGTCTTGGCGCAGGCGCATGCCGCATGCCGCATGCGGCATGCCACAAGGCAGCATATGCCACGACAAGAACATTAGCATAACAGTTGAGCTGCAATATTGCGTCCATTGCGACAATTGCGCATTCCGTGGAAAGTGGCTAGGAAACTTGAGCGTTTCCTCAGTTGCAGTTGCAGTTGCAGTTGCAGTTGTAATTTTCCACAAGCAGCCAGCAATGAAATTTATGTAAATTAAATTAAAACTTCAACAAGCGGAACCAGCTCCATATGGCCGGGCTATCTGGTTGGCTAACACCAAACACTAGGGCCAACAATTGTGCCACATAAATTTCAAGCATCGACAATTGTCAGCACCCAAGTTCAACTGTATCTCCTGCAACCTCTCTCTCTGCTGCCCCCTCATGTTGCACACGGAACCCTTGCCTCAGGCCAACACTTGAGATAAAGATCGCAAGCGAGCAACGAACAACGACCAAACTTCAGCTGCAAACCGAATATGATTATGGCCAAGTGGGTATGGTAAGATATGGTAAGAACTGATCACAGTTTGAGTTGGGGTTTTAGGGTTTCCCAGCAGTTTTAGTTTATCGGTTATCGGCAATTTTCACAAGTGTTGCAATCTATTTGCAAGTTGATCAATATGTAAAATATATAAAAAATTATATATTCAAATTTTTTGGATTTATTTTGCTATCGTAAAACGGTTTGGGGTTATCGAATAATAATGAATTAAATTTAATCAGTCTCCAGTCTGAAGTCTGAAGTCTCCAGTTCTTGTGGTCTGTGAGAAAGTGACATTCGTAAAAGCGGATTGGGAGAGAGATCGTTATATATACGGCTGTTGATTCCGATCAAGAACATATGTATCTTAAGAGATGCTTCCTTTAGCCATAAACCTGTCATCATCAGATCTCTGCAGTGATTATAAACTTCCCGCAGCGTCAACCAACAACTGCAGGTGGGCCAAATCCAACGAATCCTTTGATGGACATCATCGCATTGGATTGGTGACAGCGTGTAGTTAGACTATGATTATTGGCCGATATCGGTATGTTATATGGCATGGTATCGTCGGCATCGAATTGTATTGACATTTATGAGGCATAAATTTTGTGCACTTTCTGCTTTCTCCGCCGCTGGCAGGCCAATTAAGTGCAACGAATCGGGTCTGGGTTCGGAACGGGGACTGGGATTCGTTATAGATGCGTTGGCATGCGAAAAAATTTAAATACCTATCGTCTCCCATCCGTATGGAAAGAGGGGTGGTGTTTTGGGCCATTGTCTATCGGCTCTATGCGGCTGCCCCTGAGTGTCATCAAAACAATGTTTGCCAGCTAGTTTATGAGCTGTGCCTCATTTCTCATTTCTCATCATCGTCATCGTCATCGTCAGCTCATTGCAATTGCAATTCTCATTTCCATTTCCATTTCCATTTCGATTTTCATTTCCATACGCATTTCTACCTATTTTCTTGCCATGCTCATCATCAAAATCATAAAGAGCATTTTTGCCTACGTCATTACGGAAACTGGCTGACCGCACAGGAAAGGTCCACAGAAATGTGTGCAAAAAGTCGTAAAAAAATGTGACATTTAAAACACACAAATACACACACATATTAATATTATTATTATTATTATTATTTTTTTTTTTTGCGGGTCATAAAAAAACCAACAAACCCATTTGGTTTTTGGTCAAGCGCAACGACAGGGGGTCGAGATAGTCCGTCTGGGGTCGTCGTTGGAATCTTGGAATATTAATAAATGGTTTTTGCTGATCTTCTCCTCGTCTTTAGTTCGCAGGGATTCCCATTCATTGTTTATCCCAGCGACTGTAAACACAAACAATGCCAAATACTTGTTGTGTATGTTGCATGTTGCATGTAGTTTGTATTAGGCATAAACTAATCAATAAAACTCCCCGCGGGAGCAGCTAATCACTGCTTGTGGCAAGTCTTCAAAGAGTGCTTCATCGACTCTCACCTTAAATATATTTTATGAATTCAAAATTGTAATCGAATTGCAACTGAATTGATTTAAAGCTCATCAATCTAAGACTACAACAATCATCGACCAAATCAATCAATCAACAATCAAATAGATCTAAGATCTTTGAAACAGTATGCAAATACAGTTAAATATATCTATATATAACAGATATATATTTATTTTTATACAATACATAACTTTGAGATATTTTGACATAACTTTGAGAAATTGTTGTAATTTTCAAAATATACTCAATCTAAATTGATGTAAATTTAAAACTATACTCAATTTAATTTGTTGTAAATTTATAAACATACTCAATCTACATTTATGCAATCCTATAGATATATTCAATCTAAATAGATGTAAATTTAGTGATGTATTCGGACAAAATTGTTGTAAATATAGAAATATACTCAATCTAAATTTATGTAAATTTAGAAATATACTCAATCTAAATTGATGTAAATTTGGAAATAAACTCAATTTAAATTGTTGTAAACTTAGAGATATGCTCAATCCAAATGGTTGTTAGTTTAACCCAATATACATATATTATCTAATATTGCTGTATATCAATCATCCTTTATGGAAGAGCCAGCCACATGCTGGGCAAATGTTGATCGATCGATGGTGTTTTGGAATTGGTCAGCCTCAACTTTCCCAACCCACTTAAAGGGTCCTCATTTGCTCCTTGAACTTTGTGCATGGGTTAATTGTATTCAAATTTGAAATTTGATGATCCATTCTATTGAATTTCATTACAAGATTGTTTTGCAAATAGTGATTGATCGTTTGATTGATTGTCTCTAGTTGGGGTTTGCGATCCTTCACCCAACAACTACACACACACATACATACGTGTGTGGAGGTGTGTGTGGGTTTCTCTGCACAGTATCTCATTGTGGCATTTCCTGTAATTATGCTAGATGGCATATCCATATCACTTGAACTTGAACCCCAGCTTGAACAGCAACTGCCCGGCAATCATTCAAATTATGTGTTTTTTTTCTCATCATGTCTGTTGATCCTGTTGATCCTGTCGAGCAGCCGCAGCAGTAGCCGCAACAGAAACAACTTCCGCTGATTTCCCTCGCACTAATTATGATGTCAGAAATCGCTCGTCGCTGACCAACAACCCGATGCTACCCACACCCAATCTCACACCACACACACACACACACACACACACACACACACACACGCACAAACACACACGCAAACACCGCTTGACGGATTGATCATCGTGATTAATGATGTGGTCCTGTGGCATTGCGTGACAAGTTTGTTAGTAAATTGAACGTGCCACGGCATACAGCTTGGTGGTTTTTGGGTTTCCAATCGCTTGCAGCTTGTGGCAACACCTTTCTATATATATATATATATATATATATATTTTTTTTTGTTTTTGCTTGAAAATCGTTGAAATTGCATCATTAATTATAGGCGACTGTACGAAACTTGCACTTCGAGCCGTTATCCTTGGCCTTAGTAGATGGACTACGACTACAATGAGTAGGAAGCGGCCTGGCGACAAGGATTCCCACGGCGATCTGCCAAATGGATTTTAATGAAGTTATCAATAAACTGTCCGCTGATTTCATTTTCTCGTTTTTGATCCCATCATAAACTGTCCCCAAAAAGCAGCCGTGCGTGAATTTTGCAGGATCTCTGCTCTTGACCACAACAACAATAACAACAACAACGGACAGCAAACCAACGGGAAATTTATGCGAAGATCCTGACACACACACACAAACTCACACAATCGACAACATACACACATATACGTACATGCATATGTTCGGCATATCGAACGATCCTTCTGAAGGATCGACCACCGACCGAACCCTCTTCGAGTCCCTCTTTGCATATCTCCGTTTGCTCTCCATCTTTTGCGTCACATTTGTAATCTACCTCAAAGATTAATGAGATTTTACCGCAATTTACCACGGGTGATTTTGTATTTTAATGTTTTCATTTCTCATCTTTTTTAGTTCACTTTTTCTTTTTTTTTTTGTTTTTTGTCGATTTTTTATGGCTCGTTTAGCGATTGGCAAATGGGGCGCTTGTCTTGTAATTTACATGAAATTGCTTCATTTTCAGAGGCTGGCCGAGGCTGCCCTCATTCATCTGTGGTAGCTAATCACACACACACACACATACACACACACGCACACCCAAATCTTGTACCTTGGGAATTTGCATTAGTTGCATTCTATTTTTATTTATAATTTTCTTCATTTTTTTTTATATATCGAACGATTGCTCATCATGTCAAAAATCAAAGCTTCGTCTGCTGCAGTGTGGAATCGGTGTGGTCCGTCGTCCTTCTGCAACTCCTGGACAGCTGAGCCGTTCAGCTGCTGTCCAAAATCGAGACGCTCGCAAATTAGCCATGAAATTTCCATGCTGGACATCAGCGCATTTCTTTCACTCCACTTTCATTTTGTTCGATTTCCTTTTTTCCTTTGTTTTGTCCTCATTTGGCGCAAAAATATGAAATTTTCCACAATTTTGATATGGTTAGTGATCTTATGAATGGTTGGAATGGGTTCAGTCTGCCGGAATATAACCTCCCAAGATGGTCACTTTGACTGGAACTCAATCTTGTTGGAAGAGTTTCTAATCATCATTTATTTATTTTCTTTACTATTTCATGTTTAGTGTATTAAATATTATTAATTAATTAACTTATCTAGTTATTACAAATTGTTATTAATTTTATTAAAAATTGTGATTTCTTTTAACTGATTTTCGCTTAAATGTGGCTAAACATAGTTTTACTTGGCTTGAATATATCAAAATAAACGTTATCCTGGTCTCCGTCAACTGCTGCAAAGGATGAGTGAAGAGTGAAACGATTCCATGGATTTCTATATTTCGCTTAGGCCAACTGATCTCCATCTCTCAATGTGTTAATTGAAATTCAGGACTGATCCTACTGATATACATATGTGCAGTTCGGGTTGCATGCCACTGTGGAGCCTCCTGCGGGGCCTCGTAAATCAAATCAAAAATGTCATTCGACGACTTGCAATGCTGCCTAACAAGTTTTTTAGTTTTTTAGCTTTCGCTTTTTTTTTGTTTTTTGTTGTTTTTATTATTATTTTTTTTTTAAGCGAGTGCGCTTCAGTTGCTTATGTTTTTTAGATTTTTTTTTCTTTTCTTTTTTGGGCTGTATGTCAAATATTCCTTGAGGGCGCCGCAATGTCTGAGAAATTTTTGTGGGTTCGCGTTTCGGGAACGCAGTTGCAGCAAATGATCATTCAAGGAACAAAAAAAAAAACAACAAAAAAAAAACAGGACTGCAATGCAGACAAATGTTGAAAACTTCTTCATACATTTTTTTTTCTTAGTTTTTTGGTGCGTTTTTTTGAATAATTTTTTCGGGTGCCTTGGCAACAGTCGAACCGGAGTCGCCGCACGGTTGCACGGCACAAGAGAGACAATCCTTATTCTCTGTTTTTCGCCCGTTGTTTTCCTTTTGGGTTTGTTTGCTTCATTTTTTTTGTTCCTTATTTGTCTTGCTGAGAAATGAGAAATGCAAATTTGGCGGTGACTAAAAAGTTGTTCAATTTGTAAGCAGAGCGCTCCGAAAACTGGAACTTGGCCAGCAACCAACAGAGACACGAAAAAAAAAACTGCACTAATTTGATATGTGTAGAAAACGCAGACGGGCAGTCGAGATATGCAGTTGTTGAAAGGGGTCGCAGTCGCAGTCGCAGAACGAGGGCATTCCATGATCCTCATGGCTCGCGATCAGGGCAAAAAAAAAAAAAAAAAAAAAAACAAGGTGTAAGTTTGCTCTGGTCCTTTGAATCGTATTAACCGAATGACCAACATGTGCCCAGCACAGGGTATACAAATCCCGTTATGTGCCCAGCACAGGGTATACAAATCCCGTTATAGCTCTGCCTCACTTCGTTAGTATATATATTCTTGATCAGTTCCATATAGTTGCCATGCTGTTATATAGGAGTTGTAGGACTCTCTAGGAAAAAAATTTAACAATTTTGGTATGCCCATTTTCCATTTTCCATTTCACATTTTTTTTATGTTTATTATTTGAGGGTGCATAAAAAATGAATGCAGTCATTTCTTTTTTTTCTGTCATTTATCAAATTTCAAGCAAATATCCACAACAATTGTCGCGACGACCAAAGCAGATCACATTTTCATTTTTCGTTTTTCATTTTTCGATTTTCGATTTTCATTTTTCGTTTTTGATTTTGTTCAATGTATTTCGAGAATTTTGTGTGTGCACTGGTGAAGTGAGTATCAAAACAAAGGATTTGCCCAAACGGTGACGGTGCGCTCTCATCTCAAAATCGGGTGTCGATCCTTTGGATTCGGAATGGGAATGGGTCGATCCCATTTCTTGTCATTCGGGCGCGCGTTTTGTGTCTCGTTGTCAAGCTGTCAATCAAAGGGCATCTTGCAATGCGCCTCATGTTGCCCAACCAAACTCTCAACTCTCACAACTCTCAGCTCTCACAATTCTCGCTCTCGTTGTGATTCTCATTCTCATTCTCACTGGTTCCGATCGAAATAAATCACAGTTTTGTCAAAGATTTGCATTTTTAATTTATCCACAGCAAATGCAAATCGTGCAAAAAAAGTCGCATATTGTTTATCGCTTACAAGCAGAAATCAAGTTGATGCTAATTTTCACGATATTACCTTTTTCTCCCCATTAGGCAAATTAAACACCAATACACACACACACACACACACACACTCAGACGGGCACATACCGCATATGTCAAGGGGTTGTCAGATCTGTGATCCGATTTCGGTGGCCGAGTGTCAAATGCATTTGCAATTTGTTTGGCAAAATCGCCTCAGCCCCTCAACCGCTCAACCGCTCTACCGCTCAGCCCTCACCCCTTCTATCTATATATTTTTGCTGGGAAATTGAATTTATAAACGATTTAGATAAATTTGCAATATGCCTTGCAACAACAACAGCAACAGCAACAGCAACAAAGTGTTCCGCACACGCTGCAAGCACATCAACCCCGAGGGGCACGGAGATAGCGGATAACCCTTCGATTCTAAATCCAAAATCAACTCACTCCTTGTTTTTGCTAATTTTCATTTTAATGATGCGCCGAATACAACAAAATAGCAACAACACCAAAACAATATCTGATTGAAATTCAAATCGAATCGCAGGAAAATCATATTGATTACAGCAGTGAAAAGCGCAAATATTGATCAACTTTTGATATGATTTGACTGGAATAGGGGCAGATGATTTGTGACATAGATATCTCTTGTTATACTTCAAATATATATACAATATATATATGTGTAGTCCTGCTTATATGCAAATATCGGCTAAAATAAAACTTTCGAATATTGCATACCTTTGCAGAGCAGTGTTACAATTCCCGAAACCAGAAACCGTAAACCCGTAAACATAGATGAGCTCATCTTTGGACCGATCGTTCCAATAGCGCACATTTGATATAGAAATACTGCCTGAACTCTGCCTGCAATTCAAATATAAAAAATATGAATATATTCAAAGTCTTATCGGAATTTGGAGGCGTCTCCTTTAATGCAAATATATCGACAAAATTAGAATACCACCTCTGCAAGGATATACAAACTGTCTCGATTTGGCAATATTCATGAACAGAAATTTATCGAATGAATATCGAAAGATCTTCGTGTTTGTAAATCACTCTGTTTGAACATTATTAAATGGGTCCTTTATTCGATATCAATAAGTCATCATCAAACATTTCCGCTTAGCATAATTCCGCTCATTAAATAAATGTGAATTATTTGATGCTTAGCATTTTCCATTTTCAATTTTCCATTTTCCATTTCAAGCATTTCTCAAGCAGCTGAGCAAATACTAAAAAGAAGCTCAATTGCAGCAGCAGCAGCTGGGCAGTCGAGTGAATTGCCGTGACTTGACTTTGATGCTGCAATCCTTGACGATTGTCAAGGACATTTCTACGAAATGCTGCCAACACCAACACCCCCGCCCCCGCACACAACCCCCACTGCCACAGACTACAGTTCAGTTTCGGAGCAAATGGGAATCATGTTGAGTCGAGGCGCCTTCATTCAAAGGTGATTTTTGGCAGGGCCAGGTCGGAATGTTGTCCAAATGCTCGTAAAATCTGAAGATGGACAGCAGCGCATAAATTGTTGGCCAACAATTGGGCCAAAAACTCAACGGCTGCTAATGCAAGGCACGAGCGAGTTGCATCACAGCATCTGGACAAATATTGACCGAAGCTTCCCATGCATACATACATATATATATATATATATATATCTTTCTCTTTGCCGGCTCGTAAATTGGCAGTGGATAACAGCCGCCTGCTTACAAAAGGCTCAGGAGCACAAAATCAATATCAAAGTGAAAGCAATGACCAACGTCCGCTGTCCGCTCCAGCCTAAAGATCAGCGCTGGACAGAGACATTAGGCTACCGTTCATTCTAGTTTTTTTTTTCTGCTCCTGGTCCTGCCTGCTTTCTGCCTGGACTATTCTATTGGTCCTCGTGCCGCATTTGAAACGAAAATAACAACACACGAGACAAATCTGGGCTAAGACACCTTGCGACGTTGTCTTGCCGCCGTGTGGGTTTTTCATACCTTTCCTTTCTATTCTTTCCTCTTTTTTTTTTGGTTTATTATTATTTTTTTTTTTTGTCGTATTTTTAGTATTCGGCAGCTGTTGACGCATTGTCTGACGGCAAAGGCAAAGCTGGCCGGAACAAAGGACACGGCAGGTAAGGCACAGCGTCCAAAAGAGATCTAGAGAGAGGGAGAGGAAAATGGGAAGTGTTTCTAAGAGAGCGCATCACATGTGCAGCTCTTAAGCGGGCGCCTCTAGCGGCGAGTAGCGGCAGCTTGCCCAAATCTTTGCACAGACAGTTCGCAGGGAAGTGCATTAAGGCAAATAGCAAACGCGTAATCTCTACTTGTATTAAAGCCATTTGTAGAATTTGGTGAATTTTAAAACCCAATATATTATAAATTGAAGTCTCAAGCATATATGTGTCTATGTATGTATATCTCTAGAACAGATCTTCAGATTGCCATACGATCCAATCAAAACCAAACGAATGAAGTTTCTAGTAACCCTAAAGGACAATGACAATGACTTCTCCTCGTTTTGTCCACGCTTCTGGCTACTTTTATTGCTATCTGTGACACTCTGCATGTCATATACCTCGAGAAGAGATAGAGAGAAAGAGAGAAGAGAGAGCGCGCACAGACTTTCGCTCTCTCGGGTTTTGCACGACTGCTCGCGGTGGTTGATCGGTTTTTGCCGAACACGATAACGACAACGAACCCATAAACATACACGAACGCGTGCACCGCTCCTCATTTCCGTTTGCTGCCTCGTGCGCTGCGAACGTACAAGCGGCGTGACTGCGCAATCGATCAACTAACCCTAGAACAGTTATTATTCTTAAGCTCTCAATTCGTATTTTCTTTTATTTTTTTTTCGTTTGTTAACGGTGAAAAAGTGTCAACGATTTTTGGAAGCTGAAAGTGCATTTTTTATACAGCAGGAATACGAAAACGCACAACGTGACATAGTCGCAAATCTTATAGAACGAGAGAGAGAGATAGAGAGAGGCGCGCGCGACTCTCCGGTTAACAGGTAAGCACTTTTCCTTCCGTTCCTTGCAGAACGTATTGATATGTTTGAATGAATGATCATGGGCTAGATTGGTTCATAGATTGTAAGTAATCGATAGCGATACGTCTATCTTAGATCTCGGTCAAGTCTCAGTTTGCAGGGCACACCACACCTGGCAACACACACACACACACACACACACTCACACACGCACACTGTAATTGCGCTCGCTCCCAAGCACCCGTGCCCTATTTGTCTTCTGCTCTAGCTCTAATTTTAATTTAGCCAAGCAACCTAGGCGGAATGAAAGAAGGTAAAAAAAAGAAGAAAAAAACCCTTAAGACCTAACCCCTAGACCCACATATTACTACCATCGATAGATCACCGAGGAGGCGAAAAGGGGTGTTGCGCTGCTCTAATACATTTAATTTGTTGCTGTTTTTTTTCTTTCTATTTTTTTTTTTTTTTTTTGATCCCGTCTTTCTTTCTTGCTTTGCTTTCTTCGCCGCCGATGGTTTGCTACCCCGCGTGAGCTGCTAATCCTCGGGGCACAAGTCAGACCCCAGACGAGAGGGAGCGAGTCGGGATTTACTTTTTTTTCCTTTTTCTCTTTCGATTTGAGATCGAAGCGTTCTTAAGTAAATGGAAAAACATTTTTTTTGCTCACCTCGCCTCGCTGCGTTTTGTCTGCTGTGTGCGCAATTTTCAATTTTCTTTGGGGTGACGTTTATGGATTACATGAATACCCTATTTTCAAGTTTTCCACTGTGTCTGTGTGTGTGTGTGTGTTAGTGTGTGTGCTCCTGGCAGCTAGATAAACAGAATAGCATTGAGAGCTCTGCTCGGACGATCCCTTTAAGCAGTTTCTCCTTTGGATTTGGCTGTTTGCAAAAATTGCATCATTATGATGGGGCGTAATTGTTTCACACACACACACACACACACGCACATGCAGCGCACAGATCCTTTCTGCACAAGGACTCGCTCAGTTTTATGGTTTGCGGCTGCGGCAAAAGGAAAAAAAATACATACATATATATATATATATATATAAATAAGGAATCTGTTCTGAAAATTAGCATAAGTATAATTTGAATTTTGAATGGCAAACCTGAAATTGCAAGAGAACCAACGACAAAGAGGACGAAGAGCAGAGGAGCAGTTGCAGGACGAGTACGTAAGGAACTCGTTTGCGGCAAAAAAATTAAAAAAAAAAAAAACAATTTGCAAAATTTCTTGGTTTGTTGCCCATTGTCAGGGACCGTTTCATTATTACTACATATAAATACATGTTCGCATATTGCATATATGTATGTCTATATATATATATATGTATATGCATGTGTATGCGTATGTGTATGTGTATGTATACAAATCCTTGTTCTCTTGCCCGTTTGCATCAAATTGTCAGCCAGTTTGGCAATGTCGAGACGAGCGCTTGCGGCCAGCTGTCTGTCTTGGCCCAGATACACAGCCCATAATAGACCACTCAAGCACTATTCGCCATTATGAGAAGATCTTAACTGCTGCTCTGATAGCCAACTAATAAACTATAGCCCTCAAGCATTGAGTTCGATTTTAGGCAGGGGAGGGGAGGGTGGCAATAAGTAGCTGCATTAAGTTCGGGGTTGCACTTAAGATGGCGTCTAAATCAGTTTGCGTGAAGCAATTAACGGAAAAAAACATATGGAATATACTAAAGATCCGATAGTTCTTTATTTATGTTATTTGAGGAATTTGATGTAGATCAGTTATTGACTGGATTGATGCTTGGGTTAAATCCAATCCAATCCATGACTTGGACTTGGGTGTAGGGTATCTCTAAGTCGAGGCATTCTTAAATAATTTCTTTTTTATATGTTTTTGCTATTATTAAGTTTATGCGCAGCTTGGCAAGGACATGCCCACAATGACACGGATGCAACGGCACTCCAGCTCCAGTAATGGCGTCGAGGAGACGCGCGGGCGTCGTCGCAACAAGGCGATGCCCGGCGACGATGCCAACAAGGAGAACTTTGGTGTGCACTTCACGAGCAGCCCGTTTGGCAACAGCAGCCTGATTGCCCTGCAGGACCTGAGCAATGTGCATGGCAAGAGTCCGCAGCGTCGCAGCTTCAGTGAGGGCAGCGGACCGCGTCAAGCGACGCCTCAACTGGCAGCACTGCGCTGCCTGCCCCGCATTCATGGCCAGGCACAAGCAGCAGCAGCAGCAGCAGCAACAGCAGCAGCAGTGAGTCTGGAGGATTCACAATTGTCATCGTCGCGGATGGGTGACACGACATTGGATCGCATGCTGGACGCGATCATTGAGTCGGCGCGCAAAGAGGTCCGTTGCAAGCATCAAACGGTGGCAACAGCGTCGACGCTTGCGGATGGGGAGTGGAGCGAGAACAGCGTCCATGAGATGGAGGTGCGCACACCCACACACCTGAAGCGGCAGCGTGTGGTGCGGCGCAAGAATCAGCAGAAGAGCAGCAAACAGAATCACAGACGCGACGATAGTCAGGGCCAAGTGGCCACTCAGAAGTTGGAGCAATTGACAAGCAGACCGCCGAGCTTGGAGCATATACCCAGCATTAAGCGTTGCCTCAGCTTCTCCTCGAGTTCAGCATCCAGCGATCTGGAGGATGACGAGCACTTTGCCAAACGGGGCTCAATGGCATCCTGTGCCTCCGCCTCCATCTCCTCCGCATCCTCCACAGCCTTTGCCTTTGCATCCGCCTCTGCTTCTGCTTCTGCCTCTGCTTGCACCAGCAATGGCGAGCATCAACCACATCCACATCCACATCCACATGCAAGGGGCAGCATTGATTTGAGCATCGGTTACGATGCGCAACAGCAACAATTAAATGTACATGGTGAGTTCCAAAGATGCCCACTCAAAATGTCGAGCTTTATTCAAAAATGAAATCGCTGCAACTGAGAAATGTGTTTTTATATTTATTTATTACAGTTATACGCTGTCGCGATCTGCAGCGCACGCACGGCACGGGCGGCATCAATGCGTACGTCAAGGTGGCCCTGGCAGCAACAACCAACGGTAGCAGCAGCAGCAGCAGCAGCAACAACAGCAGCAGTGGCAGTGGCAGCGGAAGCGGCAGCGGGGCAGGCAGCAACAGCTCGAGTCGCTACCAGCGCACCGCCGTCCATCGCCATTCGAGTCGTCCGTATTTTGATGAGCGCTTTAGCTACCATCTCCAGGATGTTATGCTGTCCACGTCGCAGTCGCCGCAATCGCAGTCGCAGTTGATGCAACTGCAGCTGGCCGTTTGGCATCGGGATCGTCATTTAAAGTGAGTACGAGTAAGGTCAATAGCAGTCATCCAAGTTAACCAAAGTATAACGTATCATATCCTATCGCTGTCTGCAACACCAAAGTGCGTGTCATTCACCCCCAATTGACAGGACACACATACACATAATGGGACTGAGTCGGTTGCCAGCCAAAAGGCTAAGGCAAAGTCCTTGCCTTGCCTTGCTCTGCCCTTCCCTGCCCTGCCCTGCCTTGCCTTGCCTTGATTTGCGCTCCAGTCTCTCAGTCTAATTGTAACGTTTTCCTGTAGCACACTTTGGCATTGTGCATTTCCTGCACATCAACAAATGCAGTGCCTCTTGGGGGCAGCCAAGGGGGTGGGCTGCGTTGGATGTTGCTGTTGCTGTCTTTCCCTGCTGTGACTTCCACAATTACACACACACACACACACACACACATCCAGCGCATGCGCTGTTAACCGTTTTGGCTTCCGTCTCTAGGCCGCTTTCCAGCTAACTGTAACATTTTTGCCTGGGCTCCAGTTATTTGGGTTTTTGCCTTTGCCTTTGGCTTTGCCTTTGCCTCGTTGCTCAGTGTGTGATTTTGGTTTTTGGTTTCGTCTTTGGACGTCGGTGGTTTGGTTCGGTTCGGTGCTGGTTGGCAGGCAGCTCAGTGCGCTCAGTTCGAGTGTTTAGCTCGCGCGACGCAGACGCAAATTTCGGCGCAGGCTGGCAACGCTGCGGCCAATAAAATATAAAAAACGACAACGGCGTGTTAGCAGCTAACCAAAAACACCAACAACAACAACAAATGCGAAAAAATGTGTGTGCTTAAATATATATAAAAAAAAAAATACAATTTTTTACTCAGGCTACATTTACTTGTATATACTCATATTTATATAAATATATATATATGTGTATATGTGTGTATATATATATATATCTATACGTTATGTATATACATTGTTTTTTTTTTTTTTTTGTTTGTTGTTTTGCAGCAGCAGCAGCAGCAGCAATTGTGTTACATGTGTGTGTTTGTTTCAAATTTTGAAATTCGTTTCATTATGTTGGACAGCCCAAAAGTATGCAACGGCAAATTATATAACGGTTTCTGTGTGCGTGCAAGCATTTGAGCTCGTTTCCCTTTTAGTGTAGCATAATTTCAGGCATGCTGCTTATTAATTGTGGGCAGCTGTGTTTGCAAATGTGTGCGTGTGCGTTTGTGTGTGTGCGTTTGTGTGTGTGTGTGTGCGTTTGTGTGTGTGTGTGTGTGTTTGCTTGCGTGCGAATGTCGTTTTCAACGCGCACAGTGGTCAAATTAATTGAAATTCAAGGACATGTCAACTGGGCGCCCAACGCACGCATTTCCACAATCTCACACAGAGTCAGTCCATACATTCCGTCATTCTGTCATTCCGTCATTCCGTCATATCCGTCATATCCGTTATTCGGATATTTCGTTTTATCGCTTATGTCAAATCGATAAGAGCACTTCATTATGCAATGGCCACAGGTCAAAAGCTATAAAATTCCCATTATAATTGTTTAAAGGCAACAATCTAAATGCACACCTGGGACATCTTAAACACACACACACACACACACATATATATATATACACCTCACATTTGTGCATGCATGCATAATGATAAGCATTTGTTGGTATTTTTGTTACTGCCCATTTCCAAATGGCTCGTAAAACATTTTAAGCAAATTTGCTAAACGACAGTTTTTGCTAAATAATTCATTGGCCGCTTTTTGAGGTATGTGGCAAGGGTTGCCCAACCAGTCAAGCCACTTGACGTTTTGCTGACTTACTCGCCAGGTGGCAACAGTTTCTGTGCAGGCTGCTACATTTTTAATGCACTGGCCCCATTTTCACCAACTCCGCCTACCTCCCCTCAAAATCCACTCCGCTGTGCGGGGGTGCGTGGCTCGTTCGCTTACCCATAAAACTCTTCGCACTCTCCCCTTCCTTCCCCCGTCCAGCCTATCCCCGGCCCGAACTGTCTGTCTGACAATTGTGATTGCAATCGCAAAACTTAAGCGCTGCTGCTGCTGCTGCAGCAAGCAGCAAATGAAAATCAATAAAACTGACCCAAATACTCGCGCGGGCAAAACTTCAGAGACAGAGCAACAAAAAAAAACAAAAAAAAAAGAAAACAAAAATTAAAAAAAAAAAAAACAAAAAAATAGAAAAGCTGAGGGCCAAAGCGCATTTCCGGGGCTTAAGTTGCGTAGCTGTGGATCTGTAGGAATGCCAGTCCAGGGACAGCGATGACGGTCCGCTAATTGATTTATGTCACGTACCGCAGCTGCTCCATGCCCAAGCAGCGAGCGGTAACAGGGGTGCAGGGTGGGGGTGCTAAGGTCGGCGGAAGTGTTACGAGCAAACGTGTAGAATTAGAGGGAGGGGGTGAGGTGTGAGTGATGGTGTTAGTGGGTGGTGCACACTGGTTGTGCATATAAATAGTAAACAAAATGTCAGTGCAACGTGACGCAAAAGCGTCCAAAATTGATCCTATCAAACGACATACATTTGGGTCTTGACCCGAACCCCCAAAAACTCCGTGTGTTGCCTGTCGCATGTCCTTGCTCATATGCAACACATTTATATAGTGTTCGACAGCGTCGAATTGTTTATTCTTCTTCTACTTTTATTTACGCTCGGAAACCATTCAAAATGTCTGAATTGGGTATTATGCAGTTGTGCAGGAGAAAGCATCTCTAACCTCATCAAATGTATATATATATATATATGCATATACATATATCTGATCAGCAGCAACAGCTGCATCGCGTAAGCCATATCCGAGATTTGAAATATATAAGTTCTATATACCATATACAAATCAATTTTAATTTATTTTCAATCTTAAAGATATAGTTTTCTAATTTGGTCTGAATACCACGTGACATAAAAGAAAAACACTTCGTATATTCATATTTAGGGTATCTTCTAGTCGAGCGCTCTCGGCTATAGCCACCTTACTTGGTTTTATTTTTATTTTTATCTTTTTAAAGGCTAGTCCAGCCATAAAAGTTGGGTGCTTGAAGAACTGAAAGCAAATTGGAAACAGCCCTGAAAAGGTCGGCTGCCATTCGGCAATAAATGTGTGTGTGTGTGTGTGTGTGTTGTGTACTGCTATCTGTTAGATCTATATGTACGTATATAACACTGGCAAACCTTAAGTTTCACCATTGGCCCCAATTCTATCACGAATTCCTATAGAGTATCCTATAGCTTTTCTTTTCAATGGCTTACGACTTAGTCTCCCAGCTGGCTGGTTGAAAGTGTGTGGAAATGTTTTTCTTTTTTGCTCAGGATAGTGGTGCAAGTCATTTCCGGCGCCAGCAATATCGGAGGGTGGTAATTTTTCCAACCCCTTTCGTTTTGCTGGCGCCTTCCTAATTGGTATTTTGTTAATGTTGCTGTAATACAATTCCATTTGTTGTTAGTTATTATCTAATAATGAGAAATAAACCAATTACCCCCACCTACCCGAGATTTTCCGATTTTTCGTTGGGTCTTTAGTTATCAACTGGGACTTGATAGCCTCTGTAATTTAGTTAGTGTTTTTTTTTTTTTGAGATTGAAATTGATTTGTTGTTTTACTGTTTACAGAAGCAGTGAGTTCCTGGGCTGCCTCACATTTCCATTGAGCGCTTTAGTGCAGCAGAGCCATTGCGCAACGGGATCCTACAAGCTGCACTCGCAGGGATGCCTTCATAGCTGCCGCATCAAATCGCACGCCGCCCAAACACCAGCCAACGTTACAATCACAAGCACCGCCAGCCACCATTCACATCTCGGGCAGGAGGAGCAGGAGCAAAAGGATCAAGAGCAGGACCAGAAGAAGGTGGAGGAGGAGGAGCTGAAGCCCGAGAAGAAATCGCATTCCGGTTTAGTTAGACCCACAGCAGTGGCCGTTATATCGAACATGTCAACGATGGCGGCACCAATGAAACCAAATGCCGCCGCCGCCGGCGCCGCCGCTGCTGCTGCTGCTACTGGTGCTGCTGGTGCTGGTGGCAGTGCTATGAGCGATGACGTCATCAGCATCAGCATTGATAGCATGGCAGCCATTGGCAAGGATGACATTCAGGTACAGCTGCTGCAGCAGCAGCAGCAACAGCAGCAGCAGCCGTCACATCATCAGCCGATGGTGCTCAGCAAGAAGGCGCTGCATCAGCGCGATGCCGATGAGAATCTCTTTTTGCGTTTCCTCGAACTAGATCCGCCCGCCGATGGCAATGCGAATAGCACCACAGGCAATGGCACAGGCAGCGGTGCAGGCAACATCACTGGCTTTCCGGGCGGAGGCAGTGCGTCGAATGCTTCCAATGCCAATGCCAGCAATGCAAATCATATGAATGGCAGCAATGCGCGACGCTGCTCAACACTGGTCCAACGACAGCCGACGGGTCGGACGCCGTTCACGATGACGAAACGATTGACAAGAACGGAGGAGCGAGGATTTGGTTTCTCCATTGTGTGGACGCATCCGCCGCGAGTGGAGAAGGTCGAGGGTGGCCTGTCAGCGGATCGATGCGGCATATTGCCGGGCGACTATGTCATCTTTGTGGACAAGCACAATGTGGTCACGATGCCCGAGGCTGATGTTCTGAATTTGATACGATCGCAGGGCTCGTCCTTGACGTTGGAGATATTCAGAAGGTCAGGCGCGGGCGCCAGCATCGCCGGCACGTATCCCACCATCACGACGGCCACAGTCAACACCATCAGCGCCAGCACGAACAATCACCAGCAGACCCAGCAGACACCAGTCCATATCCAGTCGCAACAGTCTCAGCCACAGCGTCAGCAGCAGCAGCTATGTGGACTCCTCAGCGAGGAGCAGACAACGAGCAGTGGTCCGGATCGTGTGGTGGCTCAGCGTACGGGAATTAACGTCCAGCGTCCACAGCTATTGGGCAGCACGATGTCCAGACCGGCGACCGCCTGCTCCGGCACCAACTCATCCATTGAGGCGGCCAAGCGGCGACTGCATCTGCCTCAGGTTACGTTCAGCAAGGAGGTAGGCCAGGGCGTTATTGTCTAACCCCTAATCCCTAACCCATCCCCCTGGCCCCAAAATGCATCCATGCACCTAATTTTTAATTAAGCTTTTATTGAATTTGTCATTATTTTAAAGCAAAATACAACTTTTTTTTTCTTTTTTTTACTCTTTGTACATATTTTAAGCGCATTATTGTTAAGTTTTATCTTTTAGATTTTTGTCATTTTTTTAAACCTGCTTTCCCCACACACAAACACACTCACACACACACACTCACACACACACACACACACACACATACAACCCCTCGCCTTTCGCTTAACAATAAAATATTTTCGGTTTTATGTGATTTTTACATTAAATTGTTCTATTCCTTTGTATTTGGCTTTGTTTTGCTTTGCTTTTCCGGCTCATATTTGCTAGATGGGGTCAAAGGGGAGTTCGGAACGCGGGAAGCTGGCGTGCTTTGAGTACCTTTGTCCAAACGAGTGTTTTCCACTCGCACAACTTGTTTGCATTCGCTCTAGCGCCATTTTAATTGGAATTTTTCTTTTCTTCACGTTTTGCACTGCATAGTTTTGGGTGCTTCGGAGACTTTCTCGCTCTCTCTCTCTCTCTCTCTCTCTCTATCTCTCTATCTCTATCTTATGTTTGTGCAACACAAATAACAAGAAGAATCGTTTATCCTAGCTCCGTTGAAGATTATTTATCCTTGTAGAAGTCAATTATCAATTTTGCAAGCTGGGACTAAAATCTGGTTAAAAAATGCATTTAGAAATGAGGAAAGGAATTAATTATTAATTATTATTAATTTTAAATTAATTAATTAATTGATTATAAACTTCCAAAATTATAATACACTGTTATAATACAGGGGTATACAAGTTGTTAATTTCTCGAGGTTAGTTTGACATCAACCAAAAATGGGGGGAAATAAAAACTCAGTTTGCTTTGGATCGAATCTATATAAATAAATTATGTTAACTCCATTTGAACCGGTTTTAGCTATGGGTGAGCAGATTTGCATTTCATTTTACACAATTTTAAAACACTTTCAATTCCCTATTCCCCTTAAACAGATATTCCAAGAAATTGTTAAATATTTTGCATAGTTTGTTTAACAAATGCTCGCTGTGCAGATCGTTCATTTAAGCTAATAAGCTCCTCTCCATCTCTTTCTCTCTCTCTCTCTCTCGCTCTCTCGCTCTGTGTGTCTTCTCCCTCATTCATCGGTAGTCGATTGTGCCCATAACGGATAATCGGCGTCGCTTTCTGCTGCAGCTCATCAGTCGGGAGCAGAACTTTACGGCTGCTCTACATTTTGGGGTGCAGCGCTTTGTGCAGCCTCTGTCGGATCGGAAGGATCTGATATCGCCGAATGATCATCGCACTCTGTTCCAGAATATCGATGAGCTGCTGCGCATTGCCGAGGACATACTGGAGCAGCTGTGCAGCAACGATCCGCAGGATCAGGAGCCGCACATGAACTTCGCCTCACGCGTCTATCTGTCCAAGACGACGGCGATCTGTGCGGCCTACAAGAAGTACTGCAATGGCATCAAGCGGGCCGATTGCGTCCTGGTCAACAAGTCACGGCAGGCGGGCTCCGAGTTTATAGCGTTCATCACGGAGCCGGCTGTGCCCCGGAAGCGACCCGATCTCACCATGTTTATACACCGTCCGCTGCAGCATTTCCGTGAAATTCTCAAGCTGATGCAGCTGCTCGCTAGCAACTGTCACGTCGATACGGAGGAGCACAAGAACTTCAGCACTGTGATCAATGAGCTGCAGGCTGCCTATCGCGAGATAACCGTCAGCAGCGGCCTGATGGAGCCACTCGGCGAGGGTCGTCCACTATTGACCCTGCAGGATCTCGAGTCGCGGATGGTCTTCACCAAATGCAAACCGTTCACGTTGGCCGTCCAGGGCCGCCAATGGATATTCGGCGGTGATCTGTCCCGCGTCGAGGGGCGCTCAATTAAACCGTATTGGACGCTGCTCTTCAGCGACATCATTGTGTTTGCGAAGGTCAGTCGGGATCGGGTGCTGTTCATTACCGAGGAGCCCATTCCCATTGCCAATGTGGTCGATTCCTGTTTTCACATGCGCAAGAAGAGTGAGTTCCATCTGATATATATATATATATTTATAATCTCTCTAATCTGAAATTGGATTCAATAGCTACCGAGTTTCGTCTTACTGTGGATCCCAATGGTCGACTGGCCGAGAGTCCGACGGGCTATTGTGCTCCGGACTTGACGCGCACGCCCAGACGAGGCGCAAGGCGAAAAAGTCTGATCCTGCGCGCACCCTCCCTGGAGCTGAAGGCCGTCTGGCAGAATCTGTTGCAGCGTCAAATGTGAGTCAAACTTTACCTCACTTAAATAAATCGCATCAAAATCATTTACTCCATGCCTTAGAAGCCCATTGAATGCATTGAATCTGAGGAATCCGAGGAGTCCTTTACGTCCATCACTAAAAATCATTTGTCACATTCATGTTTTCTAGGAACTTTTTTCAAAATCCCACGAGTCTTAAATTTGAAACCTTCAGATTCGTCTATAAACTGAAGCAACTAAAGAATCATATTAAATATTAATAATATTAAATAATAGGGAAATTTGAATAATTGACATAGAAAAGTTCATCACCATTTACCAATTTAAATCTTCTATAATGGATAACTATAAGATCAGCTTTAACTATTAAAGTGTTCCGTTAGCAGAAGTTAGTTAAACAAGTTAACACTTTTTGAAACTTTGAACTTTGTCTCGTTGCAGATTTTTGGTGAATGCCGCGTTGGGGTCAACACCGCTGTCCAGTCCACTGGACTCGCCGGATGTGCTGAACACGCTGGTGCCGCTGAGTGACATTGGGATGACCTCCGCATCGATGGGCTCAATGAAGCTGCCATCGCTGGACAGCATCAACTTGAAGCAGCAGAAACAGCAGGTGCGTCTCTTTCGCAGCAAGCGTCTGGATAGCGCCGATTCCTATGAGAATCTGCAGCGTTTGGCCAGTGCACTGGTGCCGACGCCCCACACCGGCCCCTCCCCACTCTCTGCCCGCAGTCACGCCCATACCCATGCCCATACCCATGCCCTTAACCATACCCATGCTCGGATCACGGCCAGCACCCAAACGGCGCAAATATGTTCGGCATCGCTGCCATCGCGCACCACTTCACCCGCCCGTCAGTCGGGCAGCTGCGGTGGGGGCTCCATGCCCAATGGGGTTGGTGGTGCTGGTGGTGCTGGTGGGGGTGGTGTTGGTGATAGCTCGCTGCTGCGACGCTACAACACGAACAGCTCCTGTTTGAGCAGCAGCAACGTCAGCCTGACAACTCAGCACACAGCTCAGACGCAAACGCAGATCTCGACACAGACGCAGTCGCAGACGCAAAATTCAGTACAATCTTTGCACACCGCCAGCAGCAAGTGCCTCACAGCGATACCGGAGGCAAGCAGCGAGCCGGCAGCGATATCGCTCCATTCAGCTCCGACACATGCCCGCAAGATGCTCGAGTTCAGTCTCAGTTCGGTGGGTCGCTCGTTTATCGATGAGTCCGCCCATCCGCATGGTCAGCAGGTGTCGCTGACGACACCGGAAACGCCCACGCCGAATATATCGCCCAGTTCGCAGATATGCAACTCGGATGCCTTCTCCAATGACTTTGTGCCGGCAACAGCAACAACATCTTCTGGCCGTGCCGCCAATATACCGTTAGCCGAATTCGGTGGCTCATGGGATTTGTTAGAGCTGGATCTGCAGCTGAATGAGGTGAATCTCGATCCGTGCTATGACACCGATGTCGAGGAGTGCATCTTTCTGGGCGATGACGTGGGCGGTGCCGGCTCCCAAACAAATGCCCATCACAATAACAGTGACGACGACGACGACAACGATGATGATAATGATAACGATGATGATGACGATGATGATGATGATGAAGATAATAGCGTCGTTGTCGATGACCCATTTGGCATGCTGCCCACTAGACCGACGCCGCCGGATTCGCTGGATCTGTGATTTGACTTTTGGCTAAATGATACGGAAGAGCTAGCACTATTTTGAATTAATAAATTAATGAGCTTAGACAACCACCACTCAAACTGATACTGAAACTGATACTGAAACTGATATTGATACTAATCAATCTAATCTATACTAAACAAAACAAATTTAACTGTCACCTGCCCCCACCCTCTCTCACTCTCTCTCTCTTAAGAAGCTACCTCGCGGTCATCTGCCGTTGCCTTTTGCCTCGCTCTTTGTCCTTGTCTTACTCCATTTGCTATTTGCTCAATCGCTCGCTTTGCCTTGCTGCTTTGGTGTTAGGTTCCACGCTCAGTTTCGCATAGCTTGCGATCCACACTTGTGTAGGCACCGGATTGGGCCACATGGCTTCCACTAAATGCGTT
This sequence comes from Drosophila kambysellisi, assembly GCA_035042185.1. Classification (NCBI taxonomy): domain Eukaryota; kingdom Metazoa; phylum Arthropoda; class Insecta; order Diptera; family Drosophilidae; genus Drosophila; species Drosophila kambysellisi. Next base: position 4,464,802 of record JAWNLS010001080.1, read on the forward strand.
CAATCATCATATATTACAAAAACAACCAACGATCCTTAGCAAATGAGTGTGATCAATCTAACGAATGCCTTAATGGAAGATAACTGTAACTCTAACTGTAACTGTAACTGTAACTCTAACTGTAACCGTAACCGTAACCGTACGTGGAACAGTGAACAAAATTTTGTGAAAATTAACATTTTAAATTCCATGCAGGAGTTACTTACATGCATACTAAATAGTATATACATATACATATATATATATATATATACATATATATGTATGTATGTATGTATATAGGTGCAGACTTTTGGCTTTTTATCAACGAGCAAACGACGGACGAACGAATGAACGGACGGACAAACATTATTGCAATTCTCGACGCTCTGTGAGATTGAAACAAGAATTATTGAATTGTCTTGGCATTGGTATTCAAGTCTTTTGTATAATCAAATTGTACAACATTTGTTGATAATCAATTATGAATTGTCTAACGGTTAATTATTAGATAGTACTCGTACTCATGGGCACTGCTTGAGTATGCTCAATCGCATTCGCATTCGCATTCGCAATCCATTTCCAGTTCTCTGATGAATCTACTCAATTTACAAGCAAAACTAAAAAAAAAAGCATACATATTTATTAAAATAAAAATCGAGTGTTGTTTTGAGTGTATTCAGCGCAGCGAATGCCCCATTATCGATTACAGCTTCGATCAATATATATTTATGTATATACTCGTACCTCTATTTATTGTATTGTACTCGTTCTCGTCTTCGTCTACCCGTATTATCCATAGCCAATTGAGTGTAAATATCAACAAAAAAAAAAAAAAAAAAAACTTAAGCAAACGGAAATGATGTATACATCAATATGTTTGTTGATTGAGCGACGATATTTACGCTAATGTATATTTATGTGTCATTCTAGATGAAAGCAATTCTCATATAGTTATTTCTAGCCTAGTATTTACTAGAGTAGTAGATAGTCAAATATACACATTTATATATAATTACATATGTATGCCTATACATATGTACATATACAAAAGCGCAGTTCCCCAAATCACGAGATTCTACCAAAAAAAAAAAAAAAAAAACACACACACCTTGTTTTATATTCGTATTTACATTTAGCTATTACCTATTCGTAATAATCGTCTCATTAATTCGATTAAAATGTTTTTGCCAACACCTTTGAAAAGAATCGAAAAAAAAAGAAATAAGATAAGCAAAATTAAGAAAAGAAAAAAACTTATAAATAATGCTTCCATTTTGTAGCCAAGCGCCAAATTGACAAACAAAAAAAAAAAAAAAAACAAAACAAAAAACAAAAAAACTAAACAAAATCAAAAAACAGAAGAAGAAACTATTAATGTTATTATTGTTGTTATATTACTAAATTATGTCCATTGTCTAGTCCACATTCCGATTAGTATGCTCCATTTTGGTCAAATTTTTGCTTAAATTTAATATTAAGTTAAACGTTAGCCAACAACAAATCTGCCACAAGATTCTATTGTTGAGTTGAAATCGTCATTTGTCTGTGTACATAGTATATACACATTGACGCATATTTGTTTGTACATGGGGAAAAATTCATATTTTCTAAGTTCTTTTGCAAAAATATGTATGTATTTATTGACTTTTGAATATTTTCTTATTTTTCTACTATTAAATGGATATTTCTAAACTACTTAACATTAAAATTAACAAGATTTATTTATTTATCTATTTGTGAAATTTAATATACAAAAATAGTCCATTTCTCTTATTGGCGCATAATTGTTTGGGCAATGGAGATTTTGTATGGGATTTTGTACATTTTTGCCACCAGACTGGGGAAAATATTTTATTAAAAAACATAGTGAAAAGAAATCTAAAAAATTTGGATCAGATCCATTAGAGGATAGCTTAAGGAACATAACGGTGTCATGAAGTCATATTAAATGAGCCACCTGCTGAATTGACATATGGGTACATGCAATTGGGCAAACAAAAGCTGCTTTTCAGTACTAATTATTGAAACTTTTTATTTTTCCTTGACACCCCATATGTAAATTGAGCTGGTGGTTCATTATATGTGATTCATTGACACTGTTGTATTCCTTAAGCTATCCTCTAATGGATCTGATCCAAATTTTTTAGATTTCTTTTCACTATGTTTTTTAATAAAATATTTTCCCCAGTCTGGTGGCAAAAATGTACAAAATCCCATACAAAATCTCCATTGCCCAAACAATTATGCGCCAATAAGAGAAATGGACTATTTTTGTATATTAAATTTCACAAATAGATAAATAAATAAATCTTGTTAATTTTAATGTTAAGTAGTTTAGAAATATCCATTTAATAGTAGAAAAATAAGAAAATATTCAAAAGTCAATAAATACATACATATTTTTGCAAAAGAACTTAGAAAATATGAATTTTTCCCCATGTACAAACAAATATGCGTCAGTGTGTATGTATATACATACCTACCCACATACCCTCTATATACGCAATATATGTATAACTGTAATTGTAACTGTAACTGTAACTATAAATGTAACTGTAACTGTAACTGTAACTGTAACAGTAACAATCATTTGCTCAGTCTCAGCGCCAAGTCGTACACCACTGGAATGTATTCTAGAATGTATAATCGTTATCGATAGGGCGGCTATCTGACCCACTAAACTAAATTATGTTCCCACACATACACACACTCACACACACACACACACACACACATACACACATACATGCATACATAAATATACTATAGAAACCACCTTTGCATCTCTGGCCAAGATATCGATGTCAATTATTTATGGTTATGACAAGCACTTTGTTGCCTTTTTAACTAGTCGTAATTAAACTAACACACACACACACATACACACACACACACACACACAAGCAATAGGGAAAAGCTCTCAACTTGGATTTGCATATTGCATGCCAAATTACTTTGTAGTTAACTGTTAGCCAAGTAAAACTACAAGTTTCAGCCAAGTCATGTTTTGAATTTCCGTTTATAACTTCCATTAAAAAGTAACAAATGAAATGCGTAAATTTAGACAAATTGTCATCGGTTGGCAATTAAGAATATATGAAAGTACTTAATACTTTACGTTAACTTTATTTAATATTCAAAACTTTATTCATTAAATAGTTTTCACATTTTTAAGCAATTTAGGAGCATTACTTTACCACTTATTTATTAAACAGCCAAGTTCTTAATTTGATACGAACACATGTGATATTTTCCTAAAAACAACATTTTTACTAACTATTTCAGTATGTAGTGTAATTTAAAAATATAGTACTTTGTTGTTTTATTATAATAGATGGATTTTAAATACTAAATATGCATACATAACTTAAAAAAAAAAAAAAAAAAAATTACTAAAAATCATTTGTGAGCTATAAATTCCATATTGTTTGCACCACTGTGCAACCTCATTTGGTGAGTCGCCCTATTAGATTTTGACTATGATTTTAACCAAACCTAAAGCACACACACACACACACACACACATACATTCATACTTTGATTTAATTCAAACACACACACACACACACACAGATAAGAAAGTTGGCTAAAAGGAACCCAGTTCCCAACGTTCTTCCTCTAGTATTCCATATTCTATATTCTATATTAAATTATATAATGTATACGCCATGTGAGCAAATTTGTGTTGCCGTTGCCGTAGTTGATTTATTTTCCCTATTCGCATTAAGCTATATACCTTATATGTAATCTCATATATATATATATATATATACATATATATATATATACATATACACAGCAGACATCCACATACATAGATATGTATGTCTTTAGAATGTACTTGAAACGAGTTTTTGTTATTGTTTCCTTTTTTGATATATTCTTCCCAGAAAAGTGAAAAATACGTATTTTAGATTGAGACGAGTTAAGATTACTTAACTCGAGTTAAGTTGAGTTGAGTTGAGTTGAGTTGAGAAACGATGAATAATAAAAACCAAATGATTCTTTGACTAAAAACGCTTGTGATGTTCTTTTTATTTCAATCCCTACCAAAAAAAAAAAATAATGATAAAATAAAATAAAAACAAATACCAATTCTCCAACCAAATAAAAAAAAAAAAATACCCACCGAGCACTCACTTTGTACCACTCTGTACGTTGCCCAAAATGTTCTAACTATTCCACATATCAAGAAAAAAAAAAAAAACAACAAATCAATTTCCCGGTCCCGGTTCATCCTGCGTTCAAAATTTATTGACCAGAAAAACCAAAAAAATAAAAAAAAAAAATTTATATATATATAAAAAAAAAAAACAAAATTGACAAATTAAAAATTGTGATGGACTCAATTTTATGTTTAAGTTCTGTTGCAAGCAACTTTTGTCGCTTCTGTCATTGTAATCATTTCTTTAATTTGTTATCGTTATCGCTATCGTTATCGTAGTGTGAACCTCTTAAAGTGCAAGCGTTTTTAATCAAAGATGGCCAAAACAAAAAAAAAAATTAATAATAATAATAATAAAGCCGCGAGTTTTTATTGTTTCTGTTTCTCGAAAGCCAAGCAAAATGAAAATAATACCAAAAGTCAAAGAGCCAAAAACGAATCCAAAATGCCAAAGACAAGAACAAAGAAATTAATTTTATGCAAATGACCAACAAGAACTAAAAACGAAAAACTAAAAACTAAAAAAAAAAAAACGAGAAAAAAGCAAAAAACTTAACAATTCAATTTGAGCCCATCACAAACTTTTAATTTGCAAGCAACGTCGCCGGGCAGCTGCAGCTCTGTGTGTGGGTCCAGGTGTGGTTTGGTTGTGGATAGTAGCTGGTAGCCGGTAGCTGGTGGGTGGTGGATGGAAGGCCGTTGGGTGGATGGTGGGGGGGCAGGGCAAAATGCACACACACACGCACACACACACAAAATTTGTACATTCTAATGAAGGCGTGGGGGCCGCGAATCTTGCAGCCGCGCAGCACAAGCCATGGCCATGGGCATGCCGTGGAGCAGATCGAGCTGCTGATCGATGAGAAGTGCCGCATCCTCAACAAGACGGGCACACCCAAGTCGAGTGCCCTGCATTTGGCCAACTGGATGAAGGGCCAGCTGGACAAACAGCAGCAGCAGGCCCGCCTGGCAGCCGTTGCCCGCAGCTCCCAGGAGAATGTTAGCGCCGAGGATGAGCAGCTCATATTTAGCGATAGCGAGCAGGACGAACGAATCACGTATTGGACGCGCCAGCAGCTGGAGAAGCGCACCAAGGAGCTCAATCTGGCCAAAGAGAATGGCGCACTTTCCGCCAAGCCAAACTTTGGAGGGAAACGCCTCAGCGGCGTCGAGGAACTCAGCATGAGCGCCGTCTCCGACATCTACTCGGAGCCCGAGGCCGAGGTGGACGTCGAGGTGGTGCCCAGCCAAATCAGTCAATCCCACAGCACCACATCCGATAGCCAGGTGAGTCCACAAAATCGCTGTAAATAGAGTTGGGTGTGGCAGCCAAAAAAAAAGAAGCTAAAACTAAAAGATTCACAAATATTGACAAATAGTCCTTAAATCGAGTAAATTTTTGTTCTCAATTTTTTCACTTTTACAAAAACCAGTTAACAACAAAACAAGTAAAAACGCTTGCAATCAACAATATCAAAATAAGGCTATTTGTTTTGTGCAATTTCAGAAATACTTGATATTTTTAAGAAATATATTTCTGAAAAGATATTTCCTTTTTTTATATAACAGGTAGAATGATTTCTTCTCCAACCCCATAAAGTATATATATTCTTGATCAGTATCAAAAGCCGAGTCGATATAGCCATGACCGTCGGTCCGTCCGTCCGTCCGTCCGTCCGTCCGTCCGTCCGTGTGTCCGAATGTATGACAAGTTCTCGTGTAGCAAACGCAGATGAAGTTTGCTTTATTTTATCGATAACTGCCTCAGTTTCTCAATTATCGATACATTTTGCTTTCCGATAACAATAAATTCCACAATTAAAGAGGCACAGGCTTCTAATTTATACATAATATGCATATATATTTTATTGATCAATCTTGAAGGGAAATTTGCCAATAAAACTAGAATATATTTAACAACTGGGTTAAGGGTATATCGCATTCGGGCTCACTTGACTTCAGCATTCTTACTGGTTTTTAATATTATTTCTAATATATCAAAAAAATATTTTAAAAAAAAAAATGTTCCATTACCAGAACTAGTCAAAATCTTTGATCTCTATCCCAAAACGAATCCATAGTTGATTGAAAACAATTTCCGAAAAGTAAATTTCAATAGAAACCCAAAAATATCATATTTGTTCTCGTCTTCGTTTCAAAACCGCTTTCTAAGAGTAGATAATAAGCAAATTCCTATTTGATAATGATTAAAAAACTGGTATTGAGAAACTTGAATAGTGATTTTTCTATTAAATCTATTCAATTTATTCAGATTGATTCACTTCACTGCTTAATTAAACTGAGATTGCACCACGTATTTGTTGAAACATTGAAAAATCAAAGTCACTTATCCATTGTCGATTAAAACCTCCCATTGGACCACACCCACAACTCGATCCACTGACTGTAGTATTTATTTAAAGGGTATTGCTAGAGATGGTATTTTGTGTATTTTGTGTATTTGATTGGTCGCTTTAGATTACCGTGCGCTCGAGTCCCATAGTGCTCGACAAGCTGGCCGTGTGCCGACACTGCCACAAGAATTGCCAGCAGAATGCGGCGAACGGGGGACGGGGCACCGTTGGGGCAGCTGGCGGTGCAGCCGGTTCCTCGTCGCTGCTCTGCACATCGCTCAAGGTGCAGCACAGTCAGTCATCGCCGAATCGTTGCTGCAAGCTAAATGGGGCAAGCAATGGGCCAGGCGATGGCACTGCCACTGCCCTTGGCACTGGCGCTGGCACTGGCACTGGCACTGGGCGTGGCACCGGCAGCGTGACGAGCATGTCCAGCAGCACCATCACCGGTGAGCTGTCATCCAAGGTAGTCGCTAGCAGTAGCCGGCGAGAGACCGGCGACACCGAAAGCGATGTCGCCCAACTAATCACCGATGAACTGTCGCTGTCCCAATCAGAGGCAACCGATGACAGCGTCGGGGCGATGCCCAACAGCAGCAGCAGCAGCAGCGCCATCGTCGATACAAAGCTACGAGTTCTAGATCCCCAGCCACTGGCCAACGGTCATTGCTACGGCGCCAATACATCTGTCTCCGTCTCTGCATCGCCATCCGCATCTGCATCTGCATCCGCATCTGCATCAGTTACTGCGTCCCCGCCCAAGGTGCTGCCACAGCCGCCGCCACGTCGCACACGTGTGGTGGCCCATCTCAGCCAGGAGCCGGCGCGGCCACGGGCCAATCAGCAGGTGAAGGCCATTGTGACCATAACGGAAACGGCGCGCATAATGCGCAGCAGCGAGCTACGTGCCACCGCCACCAACAGCGTGTCCGGATCCAAATCGGCTTCTATTTCCGGCTCACCAGCCAAATACGCTGCATGTCACTGTCGCTGTGCTCCCGAGGATTTCACCCAGTCCCAACTCTCACCGGACAAAATGGAGCAGCAAACGTGCAAGCTGCTGGAGTCGCCCAAGCAGAAGGCAACAGCTGTGCAGCGCCAGGAGGATGACCAGCTATCCTTGATGCTTATCGGACTGGCACAGTTTGCGCCCGCTGCCCAGCTTTGCGGTGCTGTCCACGAGATGGAACGCAAGGCATCGGCGCCAACCATTGCTGTTGTTCCGGCCACGCCGGATGCAATTCTCACCAAGACCAGCACAAATGTCTGGGATAATAGCAGTGGCGGTGCTCTCGATCATAGCACGGGCTCAGGAACTGGAACGGGTGGAACGAGTACAGGAACAATGGCAGCTACAACAACCACAGAAGCAACAACGTCAACGGCAACCACATCGACATCAACAACGAAACAGCCGAGGCAGGCAATCATTGAGAACATACCGGAGGATTCGTGCGATGAGTCGCCTCTGGAGGAGGAGCCACCCTATCGGCCGATGAGCAATGCGCTGCGACGCTATGGCACAATGTCCAGCCTGGAGAAGCTACCCTCCGACGAGGTGGACGACGATCTCGAAACATATGCGCAGAATGGCCTCAACGATAACGATGTCGACAACGATGGCGACAATGACGATAACGATGACGACGACGACGATGACGATGAAGACGTTGATGATGATGATATGGATGATGTGGACGATGCATTAGCGGACAAGGCGCTGGCACATAATCTAAATGATCTGGCACCCGGCTGCTCCACAGCTGGGAGCAGTCTCACCAATGGCGATGTACTCGCCAGCGGTGCCTGGACGAATCGTGCCGGTGCCTTTGTCAGCGACAAGATGTCCTTCTTCGAGGAGTCGCGTGCATTCATTGACAAGTACTTGGGCCGTTGGAATGCCAATGAGGAGCAGCAGCATCTAACGGCCAATCAGACCGCCTCCGAGACGGATGAGCAGTTGGATGATTGCACCTCGGGCGCAACCAGTGGCGAGGAGGTCTGGGGCACGCCCACCAGCGGCGGCGACAACGATGATATGCAGCTAATCAACTCGGAGAACACGCATTCGGTGAGTGTCTGCCAAAGTATTTAACGGACATCTCTAATTCCATATAGTATATATATATGTATACAGATATATATTCTTGATCAGCACTAACAACCGACTCGATTTAACCATGCCCGTCCGTCTGTCTGAGAGACTATAAGTTTTAGACACTACAAATTTGCAAATTAATTACGATTTAATTTTATCGATAACTGTCTAAGATCGATAATCGATTATTAATAACAGGAAGAGCCACATTCATTCTGCTTTACGGCTTTCCTATTTTGTGGGACTCATAATATTGAGCAACTGTACAAATTGCATTAAGATTTGCTAACATTCCTAAATCCTCTGCTGGTCGAGCTCTCTCGACTATAACATATAGATAGATATATACATATATTTAATAATGCCATCTGTATGCAGTCACCCACCAAGTCGAGCACCTCGCTAAACGATGACGACGACACGGAGCTGATGATGGATGAGTTGCTGATGGCGCCGCCAATGACGGCGAGCACCATTCGAGGACTATTGCCACGGTATGTTTAGAGAGATAAATGAGAGAGAGAGAGAGATAGAAACAGAGTCAAAGCGAGAGAGAGAGAGAGAGAGGAAGAGATATATGGCTAGATCTTTTTATCTAACTAGCTCATTTGTTAGCGGCCTTAGTTAGACTACATAAAAAAATTAATGTAGAAAAAATAAAAATAACAGTAAAAATATTTAACGCTGATCTATAGTTCTCTCATTAAGTAATTAAGTACACACATATATAGATGAACATAAAAATATATCTCCTCTTTCATATGTTTTTTTTTTATTATTATTATTTGGCATTTGTTGTGTAGTTTTTACAGGTGTTTCTTGCGTTTTTTCTATAACTCTATTCACATCGAAACCCACTCGAAACCCACTCGAAACCCATTTCAATTCAATTCGTTATTCATTTTTGTATACTTGATGCCTACACTCCAAATATAATATAAACATCATCCTGGGATAGCTTTATGGTATAGACCATTGACGAAAAAAAAATAAATAAATATATATATATATAAATTAGTCCCATTATCTATTTTGTAGTTTTTAGTCGAGTGTAAACATAGCTAACTATATCCGAGTATTTACTACATCTGTATTGTGCTATATACTACAGTAATTATCGCTCAAATCCAAAATTTATATCATTCCATCACTAAAAAAAAAACAACATACAAATCAAAAAAAAAAATTCGTTGCATCTCATATCGTATATCGAATCGTATATCGTAACTTGTAATGCTTAGACGCCGTCTTGAGCCCCTGTTCGAGGAGGAGACCGAAAGCGACGAAGAGAAAACCCAACAGGACAGCGATGACATCAAAAAGGTGGGTCGTATTTAGAACCAAATCAATACAAAAACAAGAAAACGAAAACAAATACAACAAAAAAAAAAAAACAGAATCTACAAAACCAAATCAGCAAACAGATCAAAGCACTCTTTTTTCAATATCGTATTTGTTTTTGTGGCGCATGGCAACAGTGGCGCCGCACTGTGGCGCATGGCAATGCCGCAGCTGTGCCCACTGTACTCCTTCAATCAATAAAGAAAGCTGTTTGTTTCGGCAAAAGCCGACACTTGAATACTCTTGCAGCTGCCCTACAAATATATATAAATATATACATATATATAAATTAAATTGTTAAATTTTTCTGAACGTAAACACAAAGTGTTGAGTAACTTTTGAACATATTGAATAAGTGTAAAATATGGTTTTTATTTGAAAACATCGCTACTTCTTGTTTTCTGAATCATAACCGATAAAATTGTTAGTTTAAATCATTAGTTATTTTGTGTGTGTGCTGCAAGTGTATATAAAAATGTTGCTCACACAGTGTGCTGCATGCATTGCAATCAATCAATCAATCAATCGATCAATCAATCAAACAATCAAACGAACGAACGAATGCTACCTTGATTGATCTGCTCAATTATTGACTTTTATTTTCTCGTCTTTTTTCCATATGCAACAACAACAACAACAACAACCAACATTATAATAATAATAATAATAATAATCATCACAACAAAATGTGCTCCAACTGCTCATCACCATCATCCATCATCTATCTTGAACATCATGAATCGCTCAATCATCAATCACACACACCCGCACACACACACACACTCACACACACACACACATACACATCTTAATTCTTCACTCTATTTGTGTAAATTGTATTTTTGGAATAATTTTGCTTGTCGAAAACTTTGCTTAAAACTTACCGAAAATCACTTGTATTTATTCTTATATATATATATATATATAATGTTGATTCCTTATTTATTGTATATGTATGCGTGTGTATAAATCTGAATAAAAATATACAATATATACATATATATGTGTATATATAGAAAGTCGTAGTGAAATTAGTGAAGCTTTAGCCAAACCTGCAATACTGCGAGCTCATAAACATCACACGCCAGGACAGAGACCCACAAGCGATTGAAAACGATACTCAATCAAAATGAATGAACCACAAACCGAACCAATCAAATATCCAAAAAAAAAAAAAACAAATTTAACAATCGATATCCACATCGAATGAGACTCCAAAATTCCAAAATCAACAGAAACCAAAAAAAAACAAAAAAAATAGATTTTTATAAACGAAACCAAACCAAAACCAAACCAAAACAAAACCATTGAAAACGAACCACTCATAAACCACATCAACTGCAAGCTGGATGCTTTATCAAAACCAGAATTGATTAGTTGAATTCTATTCCCAACAATTGGTAGGGGGAAGCAACGACAAATGGCCACTACCTAGAGGATTTGGCTGGAAGTTCAAGCGACGAGGCAGCCCCAGCAGCGTCCAACAGCAAGAACAACAACAACAACAACAACAGCAACAACAGGCTGTATCAGGAGGATCCGGAAATGGATATGGATATGGATCTGGATATGGATATGGATATGGATATGGATTTGGATGCGGAGCCACACTCCAGCGAGGAGCGTCTGCAACCGAATTTGGTCACACCGCCATTGGGTCCGAGACCGTTGACCACCACCACAATGATTTTACCCACCACCGCCATAGTGGCGCCACCTCTAGTGGCCTCATCCTGCGAGTATCTACTCGAACAGCGCCCGTCTCCGCGCACGGCACCATCATCAACAGTGATCGCGACCACAACCACGACGACATCAACGACATACGCGACGTCCACGATGAGGACGACGACGACGACGATGATGACGACGACGATGATGATGATGAGTACGGCGATGCCGACTTTGAGCAGCAGCAGCAGCAGCATCGGGGCACCAGCGACGACGGTGAGTCAAGTTCCCTCATCGACTACTATAACAATCAGCAGCGGGAGCGGCACTATCAACAGCGTCGCCAGAGTCATCGTCAAGCCACCGAGATTTATACCACCACCACCGCCACCTCGTCGGCTGTTGCTCACGCAGACAAATCTAAGCGCTGCAGCGATCAAAACGGTAAGATTACCACTAACCACCATCCGTATGAACTAATTAATTGTGGTTTGTTGCAGCAGCCACCTCAAAGAAGATCTGGCGCTACTGCTGACAGTGGCTGCTCGGCGGATGTCGTCGACGCCGTCAACGCTTCGCCCACAACCGTTACCGGGTCAAGGATAACGCCTGCGAGTACCAGAACCTGTGCACAGTCAGTGGGATCAGCGGTACCGTTGGCGGTTGCAGCACCGGTGCCCGGTCCAAAACGCCCATCGTCAACGATAATCGAGACCTGCCTGCTGGGTGCCGCAGCGCCGGCCGGCTCCACCACTTCATCAGCAACAGTCTCGAGGATAGCAAGACCGATACGCCCGACCAGCAAACAGAGCAGCCCAGCTGCAGCGGCAACGGCAGCCGGAGCGGACGCAGTCGGTCCACGTTCGTCGGCCGCTGCCCCAACGCCGCACATTGGCTGCGGCCTAAGTCCAAGACTGGAAATGCGTCTGGCACTCAACCACGACATCCTCGGGGACGAGGACTTGATCTGCTACGAGCCTGGTCCAGATCTAACAACTATTCTGGGGTACGTCTGACTGGGAGATACCCACTTCACTCCTTCATTCCTTGATAAAAGCATATATATTTGGTTTAATTTATTTTATTTTATTTATTTAATTTATAAGCTAAATTCCAATATTAATTATTGAGAACCCGTTATTGTTTCGCATTAACAGGCACGACCTCTCCACATTTCATCGTCTGACGGGTCGCGATTTATTGAGTCGTTCAGCCACGAATCGGGTGCAGCCAAGAGAGGCTGTCATATCGTACTCTCAACAACGCAACTCCAAGATGGACACACCGACGGTGAATCGGCGACCACGTCCCGCCCTGTCATCAACAGCCGGCAGCTGTCATCTGTCCGGAGGCCAGAGGAGTCACAGCAGCAGCAGCCACGGAAGTCCGCACGCCGGTGGTTCAGTTCGTGCCGGCGTCGCTCCACAACGCCCGCATCCAAATCCAAATACATGGAACAGTTTTGCATCTGTGGCTCGAGCAGGCGGCGGGAGCGAAAGCGTCGCCGACAACAACACAAGCTGCAGCAGCAACAACGGCGCGAGCAAATTAGGCGATCTGGAAATCTTAGCGAGACGCGAGAAGATATACTGCATGTCTCAATCGAGGAGTGGCTATCAAGTCAGGGCGACATCCGCGACAGCAACAACCCAAATGACAACGATCCAGACGACGACGACGACGATGGCAACGAGACGCGACTGTTTCTTGCCAACGAGCCGAGCAGCAGCAGCAGTCTCTCTGACGAGGACGACGAGTACTATTTCGATGGACGCAGTGGCAACAACAACAGCAACAACAACAGCAACAACAACAACAACAACAACAACATCAACGACAACGACAACAACAATGACTGAAGCGTGCCTCGAAACGGAAGTGGGCAAATCGAATCGCCTGTAAGTGCCTTGCCACATGTGGCACTACTATCTTCAAAATTCCATCTGAGATCCATACACCAAACACCCCAACCCCAACCCCAACCCACACCAACCCCTCTTCACTCCACCTGCAGCATCAACTTTATCAAGCGCCGCAACAGCAACAGCAACTGCAGCAGCAGCAACAATCCCAACCACTCTGACAGCATATTCGCTAACGACTCTCTGCAACAGCAACAGCAACAACAACAGCAACAGCAACCGTTGCAATTGCAGTTGCTGCCACAGTCGAGCAGCCAGCAGCTGCTCAGGCAACCGCAGTCAGCTCAGGGGTCGGATAACGCGGACATGGCACCAATGTCGCCACGCAAAGACAACGTAAGTGGCAACAACACCGAGGTCTGCAAATCGAATCCAATTCGAATAGAATCAAATTAATGTATTCAATTTAAGCAAATGCAAATCGAATTTATCAAAAAGTATAGTTAAAATTCAGAACTGGTTGAGTTCAGTTCGATTCGAAGCGATTTGCAACCTTGATTTGCAAATTTTACAACCGAAAATCATCAGCAGTATTTTTGTGATGCTCATGATGATGATGTTTTATTATTATCTTTCTATTTTTTTATTTTTATTTTTATTTTGTTAGATGTTTTGACTTAGTGTTAATTATGGTAAAATCCCGCAGGACAAGCCCTCACTGAATCGCCGCCTGTGGAAGCAAATCACCAAACGAAGACGCACCAACTCCGTTTCCCAGATAGTCGCTGGTTAGAAACCCAACTACTCGACATCTTTCTCCCTCTCTCTTTCTCTCTTTCTCCCTCTCTCTTTCTCACTCTCTCTCTCTCTCTCTCTGTCTTTTCCTGTCTCCCTCAATTTCTACGTATCTGCGATCAGATGTGTGATATTTGCCAGCGAAAAGCTTTTGATTGTGTTGCGTTTTATATACGAATATATTCATTCAGTTTACAGTTAGATTAGTTTGCTGAGAGAGAGAGAGAGAGTGGAAGAGAGAGCGGGAGAGAGACGCTGTAACTGTGCAGCAGTCAAACAACCAAGAGAGCTTTAAGCTTTCCCGTCCTGGCAGTAAATCACAAAAATTTCAGTGTGTTTCCACTGCTATGTTTTTCTAGGCTGGTTGTCTTAGCCGTAGTCAAAATAGCAATAATAAATAGCAAATGCACAGTTTTCAAATATTAATCAATTTTCAGGCAAAGTACAGTTATAGAATCTCAGAAGTGTTTGTTTCCACTGAGAGACGATTGTCGAGTAGTTTTGTAAATTCTTATAAAATTCACTGCGTTTCCACTGCGAATTAGTTAATTGCTACCAATGTGAATGGCCTGCAAATTGTTTTAACTGTTATTTAAATACATACACACATATATATTGAGCGAAAATCCATCAAAACGAATACGATAAAACGACAATGAAGAAGAAGAAGAAGGAGAAGAAGGAGAATTATGTAAAACTTATGCTAAGTTTTTTGATACAATTTGTAGGTAGTGAAACAACCCATTAACGAATGATGGACGCTACTAGTCTAATTGCGTCCACGTCCAATGTGACTCCTGCCAAACAGCTGGGCAACAAGTCAAACTAACTGCAATAGCCAGGCCAAGACCACAAAGCCAAAATGAAAAAAACAACAACAACAACAACAAAAAAATATAAATAAAAATAAAGAATGCTCTAAACTAGAAATACATCAACAGCCAAAAGCATATTTTAGAGAGAAAAAAAAAGTGAGACATCGAATGGAGTTGCCTCCTGGAGGCAAAGCTTTATTAACTGTTATTTGACTAACATACATTTAGCAAACAGCTAATTGGGCGGGTCATGGGACGTACACACACACACACACACACACATATATACACACAATTAAGCCAAAAGAGATTTAGCAAATAATAGAAGAAAAAAAAATACTAGTGAAGCATATGAGATATGCTTAGACTATTTTTTAGAGAGAATTATATTGCAATTGGTAGCAAGTTAAATTAGTTAAGATTCACATTAGATGGTCTATTGAGTATTGAGTACGAGAGGCTTTTGAATTGTGTGTTTAACTTTGTATTTGTTTATTTTTATTTTTTTTTTATTTGATTCGTTCTTTATTCAATTAACAATGAAATTGCCTTACGACGTATAATATGAACTACTTATTGTATTTGTAGCTTTAAATAAAATGACAAAACTCTTTTAACTTTATACATTTTATGGCATTTTGCAATTGTCATTTGTCCAGTAAAAGGTAAAAGCAAACTTAAAAGTAAAAATTACATTTAAAACGTAATCGTAGTTGCAGTAAAGCAGTTAAAAATAAATTTAAAAATTCACATTTTTCTCAACTATTTACGGCATATTTACATGCATTTTTGTCAGATACGAATCAGATACACACACACCCACACACACACACACACACACACAGGGCAGGTTGTTGAGAGAAGGGTGAAGGGTGGGGGGTGTTGGAATGGTTTATAGGTATACTTATAGCAAGCGTACGGATGTGTTTGTAAGTAAGTGCATTTTGTAGTTTATTTCACATTGAAATTGTTAAAAGCTAACAAATTATATGACATTAATAAGAAATAAAGTAAATTTAAAAACTGACAACAACAAATGATCAAGTACATTTATCAGCTTTAATAGAATTTCTAATAGATATACATGCGTAGTTATATAATTGATATACATACATACATTGATACTTTGAATAGCATGTACAAGATCGAACTATTAGCAAATTTATCACTTTTAATCATTATGCAACAAGAACAAGATGAAAATTGCGCCTTTTTTGATGAATTTTAAATATGAAAAAAAAAACAGGCGTATTTCGATTACAGCTAGAAAAGTCGCCCCCTTGCAATCCCTCACCCAGCAGGGCAGGTGGGCTTTCAAGTCTGTATATTTGTTTTTTTTTTGTCAAATTTCTTACAGTTAAAGTTTATACATAGATATTCATTAATTTACTTTATAGAATTAAAATTTAAACACTTTTGAAATTTAAACAAAATGAAATCCAATTAAAACATACACACATTAAGATTTACGTTGTTTTTGATCACTAAATTGTAAATTGATAAACTTAGCGAAATGAATTTTCCTCTTGAAGTTCAAAACTAAATTCAATTATTAAAAAAAAAAAAAAACATGAAATTTAAAATAAATCAAACTCAAAAGAAAAATAAAAAAAGTCAATTTAAATATTGCGTTGTGTATCTTTTGCATCTCTAAAAGGAAAGAAGTGAGTGAATCGCATAAGGACATCCAAAGACAACCAAGAGGACGCCAAAAAATGCCCACCTGACCTCAAATTGAACCTGCCTGCAGACAGATCAGAAATACTATTTTAAGGACTGGCCTTAAACAGTTTGGCATTCGACGCTGTCTACGCTTTGAATATATGCAATTTCCCACCATCGAATGCATTCCAGCTTTTTGTATTCATGGGCAGCGTGTGCAGCAATGAACGTATCCGGCTCTATATGCCAAAAATAGAAAAAAAGAAAGATCTGTGTTTAGTTCTGATTGCACATCGCATCGCTGGCTACGAATAACAACAAAAACAACAACAACAACAATGGCAACAACAAATTAATTGATAGGACCCAACCCCAGTCAAAGCTTCAGTACAGACCTTAGCTGATGTCGCTGTCGCTGTCGCAGTAGCAGTCGCTGTCGCCGTCGCAGTTGCAGTCCCCCCCGTGCAGTGAAATGCAGTTTGAAGCGTGCCGAACACAAAACACAAAAAGAAAACAACAAAAAAGTGGGAGAGGGTGCTCTCTTTGGGTGTCGTTGCTGCTGCTGCCGCTGCCGCTGCTGCTGCTGCAGTAGCTGGCGAGGTTCGTTTCAGTTCGTTTAGAGACCGAGGCGCCGCCGTCGCAGCTGTTTGCTACTGAGCTTTGGCGAGCTCAAAGCTGTCGACGCTCAGCTGAGCGCTCAGTTTGAAAACGAGTTTCGTGGCGAACGGTCGATCTGCGCCAGTCGAAGTCCGCAGTTTCGCAGTCGTGGCCCTAAAGAATTTTGCCGCAGCCTCTCGCCCAAGTGTTTTGCATCTGCATCTGTATGTGTATGCGTATGTGTGTGCATTGTTTATTTACATACATTACATGCTTATCCATTTGGCGTTTTAATTGGGCAGCGAGTGCAATTGTGTGTGTGGGGCAACCGCTTAGTAAATATTAGTTTCTTTTATTTTATTTATTTTTTTTTTTTTTGGTTTTTTGTTGTGTTTTCCAAATAAAAAAAAAGTCAAAATAGACAAGAATACAAAACTGCACTTTGAATGTATGTATGCATGTGTGTGAGTGTGCTTGTGTGTGTGTGTGTGTGTGAATTGAGCTGTATGTGAACTAACAGGAAACAACGAGCAATTAAACTTACGACGCGTTGGTTGACGTTCACGTTGACGTTGACGTTGACGCAGGCGCAGTACGCAGTCGCAGTTAGAACCATGGAGCCTAAGACTCGCTAATTAAGGTCGTCGCTAGGTAAGTTGTGATCTGTCTCTCCCTTTCTCTCTCTTTCTATTCTTCTTACTAATTATGCCACTGCTGCGGATGCTTCCGTTTGCCTTAGCCATCATTGAAATTCACTTACAACAGCAGCAACAGCAGCAGCAGCAACAGCAGCAACGTAAAGACAAAAGATATATAGCTGGAAAGATACAAATGTATCTGTATCTTTGTGTGTATGCTACAGCTACACACGGATACATGAAGGTGCATAGAGTTTGTATATATAGTCAAACGGTAAATATTGCCGGTGCTTAGGCTACAGCACCACCCGTAACTCCCCAAGGCAAAATTTTGCAGCACGCACAGTGGTGCACATGCCATTTAAAACCTATTGAAATTGCATAGTGCAAAAGCCAAAAGCAATCAGCGAGCACTGCTCAAAATAGTTTAGCAACTCTTAAGCTAAAAGTTATTTACCTCAAAACGACCTTGAGAAATATTCAAACATATTTAAAGCCAATTTTGTTTATAAATATAAATATAAATATACAAAAAAAAAACCCCCCAAATTCAATAATCTATAAATTCACAAAATGTAAAGTTAGCTTGTACTTGCACCACTGTGCACGGCAAATCAAAATGACAGATAGACAGTGTAACTGCAGCTGTGTTATTCCACGCTAGAGTTTAGTGTTAGCCAGTGAAAGCAGCGTCAAATCTGCGTTTACTGTATATGTATCTGTATCAGCAACTGTATCTGTATCTCTATCTGTATCTGTATCTGTATCTGTAAAACTTAAATTGTTGCCAGCTGAGAACTTAACTGGTGGTGCTGCTTCTGCTACTGCTGCTGCTGCTGCTGCTGCTGGCATTCCATCAACATCATCTGAGAGCCATCAACAATAATAATTATCTAACTATCTGGCCGCATAACTATCTATTGATGCTGTTGCTGCCGCTGCTGCTGCTGCTGCTGCTGCCTCAAAGCCGCAACGGAAACGTGCCACTTGCTTTTAGATCGTTTTTTTTTTTTTTTTTGGTCAGTCTTTTTGTATCTGTATCTGTATCTGTTTCTTGTGTATCTTAAGGTCAAAAACCACAGCTGCTAAATGCATATTAAGTAATTTGAAACGAACCAAAACAACACCAGATAACACATCTATGCGGATGTGCGGATATGCGGACATATACATAGATGTGTGCGGAGGCACAAAGATAAATTGCCTAGTTGGTTGTTGTTGTTGCTGTTGCTTTTGTTGCTGTTGCTGTTGCTTTTGTTGTTGTTGCTGTTGTTAACTCAACAAGTTTTAGTGCCAAAACGGCAAGTGCAAAAATGTATTGCGAAAATTGATTAACAACAAACTGGTTAAAGATGGAGAGCCATTACCCCATTAACCATTACCCCCCCCCCACCCTCCTCCCCCCACCAACTTCTCCGTGCGTACAGATGTTTAAATTTTGCTGCTCAAAATATTTATTTTTTTTATTTTTAATTGAATCTCATATGAAAATCAAACGCAACGCAAACAGTTTAAAAGTGCCGACAAACAGTAATGATAATGATGATGATGATGATTACTACGATGCTCATGATGATGATGATGATGATGATGATGATGATTTTGTTGGCAGATGATCATTTGAAATTGTATCTTGTATCTATTATTGTATTGTATTGTATTTTTCGATTTTGTCACTTCATTTTTAACCTGAAAAACATTCGCATCCACAAATGTTCTAAACCAGCTATAATAAAAGAACCAATCTATCTTGATTTAATTTGGCTTAGATCCGACTGCTAGCTGCTTTATCGAACGGATATGATAATTTTATGTTAAATATAATTGACGGAGAAACATACATTTTATTGATTTTCTTGAGAAATCTAAACAAGCATCTTGCGACTTTGATAAAAGCCAAAAGCCTATTAAAAAATCAATTTGATTTGCAACAAGTTTGTGATCAGTATATAAATATATGTGTGTCTGTGTGTGTTTGGAAGGGTATTAAATATTCGGCACTTCAAAGGAAGCTCTGCTATCTGGTTTTTGTTGATTTTTTGTTTTATTTCTTATTTTTGGCAACTTTTGTTAAACACATTTCACTGGACAACCAGCAGCTGGAGTAAGTGACAAACTGGTTTCCCAGTTTATTGAATTTTATACATTTGCATCGCACGCAAAAGCGCTTCAAATGTTGAAATGTTGAAATGTTTTGTTGTTGTTTTCTTTTCTTATAATAATGTTTTTGATTTGTTCAATAACAAAAAAAAAAAAAACAGAAAAGCAGAAAACAACAAGATGGTTCACCGGGCATGCTCATAAAACAGCTCAAGGTATTTGAACCCAACGACGCAAATAATATGTATATACACATATATATATGTATATGTATATTTATACATATATAAAAAAGCTCAAAATACTGGTCTAAGGGAACAGAGCGGGGCGGAGCAGGGCGGGGCAGGGCAGGGCAGGGCAGGGGAGGGCAGAGCAAGACAACCCCAACCTCAACCCCTTTTATGAAAAGTGTCAGCAGATGTAGCAGCAGCTGTCTGAGGCTTAAGATCATTTATATATATATGTATATATATATATATATATATACATATATATATATATATATTTAAATAGCAGCATTCTTTATACTTATGTGTAAACAGGGTTCCGTAATTCAGTTAAGCCTTGAACTGTATGAATTTTGTGTTCCCAAACAATTGTTCTCATTTGCTGCTGCTTCTTCTTCATGTTGTAGTTGTTGTTGTTGTTGTTGTACTTTCATGTGGCAGCAGCAGCAGCAGCAGCAGCTAGCTGAGCGCATTCTGATTGCCTGCCTTTCATTCACCTGGTGGTGGCTGTTGGTGGTTGCTGGTTGCTGGACGGTGGCTGGTGGGTCACGCTGTTCAATTTCCATTCACATCGATCCGAGCTTCATGTTCCCGTCGTTCCACTCACTTTCATCTGAAACGATCTCATTCCCTTTATGGGACCTTTCTAAATTTCTTATAAGACTTGCTCTATCTGTATCTGTGTGTGTGTGTGTGTGTGTGTGTGTGTGTGTGTGTGTGTGTGATAATATCAATGTAGATATTTCACTCATACCTAACTGCAATTGGCGCTTATCCGCTAATTGCTTAGCTTTTCTATAACTCATAACTGAAATCCAGAAATCCACACACACACACACACGCACACACAAACACACACACACACATACATATATACAATATTTTGCATTGTTTATCGTTCAGTTTCAGTTTTTTGAATTTTAGCAATCTGTCTAAATATTTACGCATATTAACTGTTTGTGGCAAATATTCGCAAAGTTGGCTTAAATGATTGAACAATTGTTTCTATTATGTTTGTTCGGATTGTTGCCGTTCGTTTCGCTTATCACAGTTATCTATGCAGCCGTTGAACCGTTAAGCAGTCAACTTATCTGATCAATTGCCTTTGATAAACATCTTTTGTGTTTGCGGCTTCTTCTTTTTTTTTGTTTATCAACACTTTCTTCATGCGATCTGAACAGCCATTTCCTACACACATATATATATATATATATATAGTCGGACGTATGTGGGCATGCTTCAGATCTTGCTTAATGCTTTCCAGGGTACTTGAACTTCTTCTTCTTCTTCTTCCAACATCTACTGCGTCGTCGTCATCGTTGTTATTGTTGTTGTTGTTGTTGTCTTCTGGCACCACTAACAATGGAACCCCACAGCGGTGACGATGGCTCTGACTGCTCTTTGGAGTTCTTTGGTTCTTTGGAGTTCTTTGGTTCTTTGGCTCTGCTGCATTGTCTACTGCCAGAGATTATACTATACATAATAATTAGAATCATGCATAGCTGCCACTTACAGGGTGTGTATACATTGCTCTGCATGTGTGTGTGTGTGTGTGTGTGTGTGTGTGTGTGAGTTCGCTGACTGACTGACTGACTGACTGTGACTGTGCCTATAACCGTAGCTACTGAGCTGCGGGCTGCCAACTGGCAACTGGCAACTTCCAACTGGCAGCTGAGATCGTTGTTTGCTGCTCATAATCACATGCCGCAGCCACATGCCACAGCCACATAGAGAGCTGAAGACACTGCCTATGTGTCTACACTTGGCCAAATAGTGTATACACTTCCCCAATTTGATTTCATTTATTTTGCTAGAATCTTTTAGTTATTGAATTTTTACGTATTTTTAGTTTTTATCTCAAATATCTGTTATCTGAAATATTTGAATGTAATTTAACAAATATATATATTTTTTTTCAGTGTTTACCTATTTTGAATTTTTTGCATTTCTAAACTTAAATTGGAATTAGTTGAACGATTTTTTTAAGGGACATCTTCTGCAGTAGTTGCAAAACTATTTCGCTCAGTGTTGTTAGATTTGGCTTTGGCTTGTCGCTCATTAAACATGGCTCCGTTTGTGCTAAGCAATAACAAAAGGCCAAAAAAGAATCAAATAACGCAAAACAGATTTTTGTTTTGTTCTCCTCATTGTTGCTGTTGTTGTAATTTTTATTTCGTTTTTTTTTTTGGCTAATAGCAAAATGGTCAAATCGTTACCAAATTGATTGCCGACAGAGTCGCGATTACTTCGATGTCCGATTGTCCGATTGTCCGACTGCCATTAATCACGGCTCAGCAAATTGAATTCTGTGCATGTGGCTCTTCCTTAACAAAAGTCGACAAATTAACGTGTTTTTAATTGGGCCCCGGCCAACTGGAAGCACTAAAAGTAACAGCTAAAAGCTAAACAGCCAACAGCCAACGGCCAACGGCCAGCGGCCAAGCTCGAAGCATGCCACGACAGCAGCGGCAGCGGCAGCGCCACAAAATATACCAACAACAACAATGGCCAATTGTCATTCGGAGTCGTTGAACTCGCCAAGTTATGCGCCAAGTTAATTATGATAAACGCTTAGCGAACTCGGACTCTGCCACTGCCTCTGCCTCTGCCACTGCCACTGACTGAGATTGTAACTAGCCGTGTTGCACATGCCTTTTGATTACAACAATTACTAATTAATATATATATATATATATATATGTATATGCATACATAGATATTGTTTAGGATGTTGCAGCTTGTGGCATGGTTTGCGCTCTGACCTTGACAAGGGCGCAGCTCGTTTCAAAACGTGCTTACACTAAACCGGTATCGGTTCCTCCCCCCCTCCCCTATGTACAACACTATATTTTCGTAAAAGTGTCATCCACTCATTATTTTCGTAGACTCTGGCAACGCCTACGCCTATCTGCAATATTTTGGGGCGGGTCATGTGGCATGCCTCTCAGTATATAGGATCGGCCTACAGATGCGATCTTCTATGAAAAGATTTGTTCCTCTGACAACTGACTGCTATATCATATATATCATATATCACTATATTTATGGTGGATCTCAGCCAGGGTATGTTATTTTCGGCAATAGCCTGTCTCTCTCTTGTTTTTTTTTTTTTTTTTTTTTTTTTTTTTTTTATAGATTAATATGCATTTTTTTGTTGCAACACTGTTGCGTATGAAAGCGTGAAAACGCACTGATTTCAAACAGCAACTATCCATCCGATGAACAGACAGAATAATAAATACACGCACGCACATAACTATATATATATATATATATATATATCTATATATATCTATATATATCAGGAAGGGGCTCATTACTACTTTCATTCATGTATGATAATATGAACATGAGGTGTAATATTTATATTTTATTCAATATATATTTTTCTAAACGATCTGAACATTTCACGCTATATATATAGCAATATATATATATATATATATATTCATAAACTGATTGGTCAAAAAGTACAAATCGCTTGGTTTATTATTATTATGATTTATAATTTTAAAGTCATGTCTCAAACGAAATTTCCGGTGAGGATTTGTTTGTTGAGTGGAAAAGGATTTTCCGTAACTGTAGCATTTATGCTAATCCGCTGATCCGCTGATCCGTAATATTTGGTAATGCATTTGACCGTAATTTGACTGCTTGAAACCACTGACTTGACTCCATTTAAACATTTAAACATTTAAAGAGCGCCCCAGCTGAGTTATGCCTGTTCCCTCCCCCCCCCCCCCTCACCGCTAGGGATTTTTTTGTTTAGTTTTAGACTTATTTTTTTTAGTTTTTAAGTTAGTTTTGATGCTCTGCGAGCCGTGTCGGAGTTCGTTGATTTCTGTTGTGTTTTGCCGATTGCATAATTTTTGCTTTATTGTGTTGTGGTTTATGGTTGTATTGTTGTTGTTGTTGTTGTTGTTGTTGTTTCTGTTGGTTTTGCTGTTTTGTCTACCGTTTGATTTGTATTATTACTTAATTGCTTTGAACCTGAAAACACCCAACAAAAAACGCCAAAAAACAACAAAATCAAACACCTCCCATTTATTGTGACTGTCTGCATATATTTTAATGAGCCACAATATTTACATATAGTTTGTGTAAATTCCTCTGTTTTTTGTATGTTTTTTTTTCTATACGCAGAAAAACAAAACACGCGCCACAAAAAAGACCACCCCAGAAAAAAAAGAATTAATTTAAAAGCAGTTGGTTTCATTGTCACCAAAGCGTTGACATTGAAAATCGGGCCAAGAAAGAAAGAAAAAAAAAAAAATACAAAAAATACAAAAAAAAAAGTAGTAGAAGAAGAAGCGGCAGCAAAGAAAAGCGTAGATGAAATGCGAGTGGCACAAGCATTGAGGCAAATGGGTCACAAACCTAACCAGCTGTTGGGCAAGGGCCATTTGGAGACGTGCGTGAAATACACGAGTCGCAGATGTGGCCAAAACATTGTATAACATCATTTGAATAAGTGACATGACTTAACGTTAACAACCAGGAAACTTGACACACATCGAGGGTTAAACATGATCTTTATCTATATGTATATATATATGAGACAGTCGATTGGCCAACATGGATTCTAATCACTTAGGTACCTTTGCATAAAAGGCTAAGACAGGAAAATTAATATATATATATATATATATATATATATATGTCTCAACTTATATATACATACATACAGAACCCTTTTGTGGCAACTGAGGATTGAGGCACCAAGTTTTTAGTTTGTTTTAATCAGTAATATCTTGGGAGAATAGATTTAGAATACTTACCGATCTCGTGATAAACTTGACATGAGCAGTAGCAAACTATGACGATTTTGTGATCATCAATCAATCAATCAATCAGATCAATCATTAACAAACTTTGTGTTATAAACTTCGGTTAAAATGGACCCCCTCAATCCGACAAAGATTCTTATATTCGAGCTGGATTTGGGGTTGTTGGAAGAGCTATAGGTTCAGTAGGAAGCTCAATAGATCGAACAGTTCAAATATATAAATTGGGTAACAGCTGCTTAAGCTATATATAAGCTATACATATGTATATATATAAAATATAAATTGGACTAAAACTTAGAATTAAAAAGTAATCAGTGGCAAGTTTAAATATATCCAAAATACTATATACATACTAACGATACTTAGTTATTTTGCCAGATTTTTTAAATATTGGCAGAGACTATATACTATAAATATATATATATATATAAATATATGTTGAAGATACTGTATCTTAGCTAATCTGAATAGATATTGGAAATTGTTGGGTGAGGTTCCATGATGAAATCCAAAACATGGCAACGCAGTCTAATCCCAATAGTTACGTGACCAGCTTCCTATATCAAGTATATATAAAGGTATATATATATATGTATATGTATATGTATGTATTTATTTTTATTTTTTCTGGTTAAGCAGAATACAAAAAGAATAAAAATTACGCTACAATTACTCAAGTATTCTATATACATATGTATATCGAAAGTAATACTTATATATATATATATATATATATATATATATACTTTTAGATGATGTGTGTTGGTGTGTGTGGGTGTGTGTATTTGAGGATGGAAGATGTTGGGCAAGGCCCGAATGAAGACGTGCGTGAAATACTCTTAAGAGGGGGGACCCATTGTATAATGATGAGGTTGTTAGAGGCGATCGAGGGTCTGCTAACAATGGTAACAAACACCCGATACGTTGCGATACACGATCCGATACTATATGTACGATATGTACTGGCAGACATATGGACATACGTGACATGGCTGAGTTATAAGAGGCTTAGCTATGGATTTATATAAGTTAGTTAGGCGGCAGTTGTTTATGGGGAGACTTTTGGCGAATGCCATTAACCAAATGGCCAAACGGCTCAAATCATGCGGCTGGCTTGCGTGTTGCAAGTGCTTCCTGCTTATTTTATTTTATTTTTATTTTTTTTTTTTCTGCAAACATGCAACAGCACGCACTGGACACACCGTGTGTGGAGAGATAGACATAGAGAGAGAGAGAGAGAGGGAAGTAGAGGTGAGCGTGTGGGAGAGAAAAAAATTGACGAGGTGGAGAAAGGGAGAGCGCGAGGCGCAACTTGTTTGGCCAGTAGACTGGATACGGGTTGCATACTCGATTTTGGGGCAGCAGAAAGTAAAACTCGCAATCTAAGTGCAACTTGCGACTTGCTGTTGCAATTGTTGTTGTTGTTGTTGTTGTCGTGTGCTTGTTGTTGTTGTTGTTGTTGTCCGGGGTCCATGCCTGGGACGACTGCAGGTGACACACATTTTTTGGCAGCAAGTCCTAAAATAATTTTACTTTTTCTTGCCTGGCCAACTCGTTTCGACTCGTTTCGAACATTGCCTGGCTACTTTCTCTGCCCTGGCCAAAAGCGAACAACTACAACAACAACAACAACAACAAACAACAACAACAACCACAGCAAACGTGTTCATCATTGTGGAATGTTTTCAGGTTTTTCTAGTTAGCATTTAGCACCTTGTTGTGGGGTCCAATTCAAGGTCGCGCTCTCTTCTCACTGCCAGCTGTCGAATCTCTCTCTCTCTCTCTCTCACTCTCTCTCTCTCTCTATCTGTCTGGAACAACTGACAGGGGCAACATTGCAAATACCTTACTGTATATCCAATTATTGCGAATCCCCAAAATCCGTGTCCAGTCAATGACATTTTGGCCTGAGCCAAATACATTCACCTTGCCATCTCCATTATCCATTCGCCATCTCCAGTCTCCAATCTCCAGTCTCCACTCTCCACTCTCCAGTCTCCACTTCTATATTTGAACTCGAATTTTGAACTCTCCCATCTTTGGCTCGCAGCTGAGTTTCTTCAGGCGAGTCCGAGCTGCAACCTGATAGCCGCAACAACAAAACAACAAAACAACAACAACAAAACAACAATAACAACAACAAACAACAAAATCATCACTTGTCCAGTGTCGGGTGGTGTACGTGGCAGGTTGCTGGTAATCGATACAACAGGGTCACCAGACCGCAGCTCTCTCGGATGCATTTCTTCTAGTTCCGCTGAAATAGCACACTGTGCAACAGACATTAATATGGGTTTCTATATCCAATTTGGATCAGCTCTCCAAGCTGTTGTATTACAACTGTAAATTGAGAAAGCTACCCTTGTGCTAAGAATAATACAAATAAAAATCCATAGAATCTGCTATCCAAAATAATTCCATAATTATTATTCATCTTAAGAGTGTATTTATTGGGCTGATATTTAATGGGTTTCCGATCGCTTTAGGTTAACCAAGGTGGGGCTTGGATTAGCCCAAGCTTGTGGCTTGTGGATAGGTCTGTTTTTTATGCCAGTTTTTTGTGGCTTAGTTTAATCAACCAGAATTGTTTGATGTTTGGTGCTGCAATCAGCTTAGACGCCCGGCTGTCCCATTCAGCTGTCCAATTTCATTGATGAAGTTACGCTTACGGCTAACCCCACCCACTCCAGCTAACACACACACACACACACACACACACACACAGCTGCCTGGCCAAGGTGAGCCACATTTGGAGCAACGTTGCAATGCGAACCCACCCAGGCGAACAACAGCCAAAAAGCAGCAGCAGCAGCTGACAAAATGTGGCCAAAACTGACCAAAACACTAGCAAATATTTGGCCAAATGAATTTAGCTGCATTGTTGTTTATTATTTGTATTTACCCTATTTAAAAGCATTCTACTTTTGCAGGTGCAGTTTGTACAACAAACTCAATTCCTCAATTAGATAAAAATAGAAAATAGAAAATAAAAAATACTTCAGCTTGTGGCAGAAAGAGGAGTCACAGACTCAGATGGGGGCACAACAGATTGCAGTGCTAAGCAATAATCAGATATATAGATGAACTCAGATATATGTCGCCAAATCGGTCGAGCGGAAGATTCTTATGGCCAAGTTAATCGAACCAAACGCATCAGTTGCCAATATCAGCTGCCAATATCGGATTACGTTATCAAATAGCTCCACAGGTTGAAGGAAGGGTATTCAATTTTCAATAGACGGTTTTCTTTAAACATTTTCTTATGATTTTTTTACGATTTTTTTTACGATTTTTTTTTTTCTTTTTTTTTTTGGCTGCAACAAGCAGAAAAGAGAAAAAATCTAATCAACAAGTGGCAGTTGTTGCCGTAGATGCAGTTGCAGATACAGATACATATTCAAGATACATTTGCCGCTTGGGCCAGGGCGGCAATTGTTTAACTTGGCAACCGGTTGAATGCGAGTGCTCTCAGCTCAGCGCAACTCGCAACGCGCAACTCGCAACGCGCAACTCGCAACGCGCACTTTTAATTGTAATTAAAAAGCTCGGCCGGGCAAAGCTAACGAGCCAAGTTAAGAGCATTGCGCATCTGTGTGGGTCTTGGGATTGGATTGGATTGGTTTGGTTTGGATTGGTTTGGATGCGCGCGGCACTTGTCGACGATTTCCTGTCATTAGTTTTGCTGCATGTCAAGGTTGTTGCGGCAAGCCCAGCAGCAGCAGCAGCAGCAGCAGCAGCAGCAGCAGCAGCAGCAGCAGCAGCAGCAGCAGCAGCAGCAGCAGCAGCAGCAGCAATCGCAACATCTCAACGATACTTTTGTGCAATTGCAGCATATACATATATACAAATATATATATATATGTATACATGTGTGTGTGTATCTTGTAGATCGAGTAGCTGGCTGCTGCCCACAGTTTCAGGTTTTTGATTTGAGGCGCGCAATTAAGGCTCAGAGCGCTAAACGTCTTTTCAAATGAAATGCAATCCAGTTATTATCCAAGTATGTGCCACAAGAAAGCCGCAAAGCAAAAGTTGCAGCTAGTAACAACAACAACAACAACAACAACAACACAACGACACAGCGACAACATTTTCATTTCTCTTCACTTTCTTCCACGGCAAGATTGCTGTGCAGCAGCCTCTTGTTGCAAAAACAACAAAAACAACAACAACAACAAAACTGGCACCTTTACTTATTTTTTTTTTTGTTTTTCACGTTGCAATGTGGAAAATGTGCGGCGCTATAACAAATTTATGAGCACCACTTGGCTCTTGTTGAGTTGCAGTTGCAAGTTGCAACACCAGCACTACCAGATTGTTGTTGTTGCCTGTTTGTTTGTTTGTTTGGCCGAGTAGGAGGAGGGGGGGGGGGGGGGCGTGACAGGTTACCCCAGGTTGCGATTATTGGGCGACATATTCGGAATTCGGCATTCGGAATTCGGAATGCAACATTCGACACATGCAGCTGGGCAGCATTTCGATAATGACAGAGACAGCAAGTGAGTGTGAGAGAGAGAGCAGAAGAGAGCTAGTTGAGAGAGAGGGTTGGGGGGGGATCAACTTGTCCATTGCCATTGTTTTGATCGTATGATCAATCCTATGATCTCATGACTGTTGCAGCTGAAGCTGAAGTTGCAGATGCAACGAATAAAAAGAAAAAGGCTAATTGAAATGAAATCGAAAGTGCAGTGCGACCACATAGAGAACCACAAAAGAGAGAGACAGAGAGAGAGACAAGGTGATACAGAGAGAGAGAGTGGGAGGGGATTGGTATTCCTTGGGAGTCAGAGCCAAAACTTTGAGATTGTGCTTTTCACGCACATTTGTGAAAAACATTTATTTCGTAATCAAATTTTCCAAATTTAATTTTCTTGTAAATCTTTAAATCTGGCTTAAAACCGGATTTCAAACATGAACAACGTTAGCCCATTTCATAACGAAATTGAAACAAATTAAAGTTAACTCGTTGAGTTAAACTCAACACTTTCAATTATTTGCATGTCATCCTTGTCAGACTTGGCTAAGAGCAATTACAGACCAATAATTATTCCCACACTCGTATCTATCAAGTGTCAACTGACAACTTGTCTTAAAGCTGATTGATT